>KN471530.1:4699-26139 GCA_000787095.1 Periophthalmodon schlosseri | reverse complement strand
TAGGGAATATTTACTCTAGGTGTACAGGCAACGAAGAGGAAGGAAGAGCTATGCTAGCTGAAATAGCCTCTAGATGTGATTTGAGCCTAGGGTAAACTTAAGTGCTCCATCTGATACATAACCAGTTTAAACCTGTTCTATAATGTTAACCAGACAAGACGGCACAACATTGGCTTGGCCTCTATCGTAAAGGTTTGTGTGTTGTCAGATCCAAGAACATCACGCCTGCAAGATGGTAACCTCAGATCTCAGCATCATGAGATTCTAAATTCTGATAGTTAGTTTGCGAAATGTCTCTTACCACTCTTCCGTCCCATTTGCTGTCCTTTAATAAAGCCTCTAAGCTAAACAATCTAATAAAAATAGAGAAAACTGGTCTACAATCTGTTTTGGTGATAAAATCATCTTTACAACTGCCGTGAAGACTGAATGTTGTGTTAATCTGAACAAAAAGAAGTGCTAAATGGATTAAGAAGAAAAAACTTGGCCATGATCTTGAGCTTTAACAGTCCACCACACAGCCTCCTGCATCCCTACTCATTCTGCCTCTTTGCTGTGTCCATATGTCTTCATTTCTGTGACTTAGTGACTGGAAGGTTCGGCATAACCATATTATCCCATTGAGCTGCAGTAGCTCTCATGCCCCCAGCCCAGAGGAGAGAGAGAGCGAGAGAGAACTACAGGCTGCCTTCCATCTGTAGCGCCCGCTCCATTAGCCGACAACACAGATTAGCTGACCTGCTGACACATGGCTGATCTTCACCGATACACACCATGACACACACAGCATATCAAGGCAACGTGATCCACTTCAACTGCAGGATTACACCCTACGCTTTTTGATCATTACCAGCCTTTTACAGCATGTATCCCCCCCAACACCTGTTTAGATTCATCTTTTCAGTTATAGGCCCAAATTTACACATACTTTGTCCAAATAGTAGGCTAATGTTGTAAAGAGGATATGGTTGAAATATGAAGTGTCCACTGACCATAATGAACCATCTGAAGCAGAGAACCAAAGAATCCATCTGAAAACTAGGCTTAAAATGTGAGTAAATTCAATCAAAATTCAATTAAAACTTGACTAAAATATTGTGTAAACATGGCAGATGGTATAAATAGGAAAAGTTTGTGGCCAGGTTGTGCATTAATAAAGGGAAAAAAAAATTTCTTCATAATCCTTATATCTTCCATTGGTGAGGCCCGTTTTTCCTCTCCACGTCCCTCCATCGCTCTACACCTCCCTGATCTCTTAATGAATCCAAGGCCTGCAGTTTAAATTATTCACTACTTCTTTTATTCTACCGTTCCCATTGTGTCTTAAGGGGAAAAACGTCAATAAATAAATCACTCCTGTGGAATCTTTCCTGGCACTCAGAGAGTGACTGTAGGTTTATGTGGAGGGAGAGAGAGCAAAAGGGCAGATTTGTCCAAGTACTTAGGGAATATTGCTCTTCCGTTACTTTTGTTTTTTACAGTTGGATAACTTTGTAGCTGGTTTGAGCTCATACATTTTTTAGCAGTGGTAAGTCAGAATACAAAATATACTACTAATGCATAAATTATTTCTTTGGCTCACGCAATATAATCGCTCCTTTCAACTTTTCTTTTTCAATGTCGACCTGGTCTTGTGCCTTTTGGCTGGATCTCACTTGCATATATCAATTTAAAATACAGATTGGAGTGGATGTAATTTGAATGTTTAGCCATATTGCCCTCCTATAGGTTATAAAGTTAGATGTCGGGTGCAGCTCTCTCCGTTTGTTTGGGCTTAGGACTGGCACAGACTTAAATTGCACTCACTTGGACTGAACAAGTTTTGATGGAGGAGATGTAACCACAGTATCTCATTCATCGAGTAGCAGAGCAATGTGAATATTTTTAAAGGAATCGCCTGGTGTAGAGTGTTTACATGCGTGCGCACAGTAAGCTGATAGCCGCTGCCCGTGCGTGTGCATAACTGAATTTGTATGTACAAGGGGGCTGCAGCGCGTGGAGACCCCGTTGGCATGGCAACCAGAATGGCCAGAGCCAGAGAGGAGGAAGAGAGAGAGTAGGCGGCTGCCCTCCTGCCTTCTCTTAAAACCTTTATTTTCTGCTGCTTTGTGTCACAGTGGCCCTAACCTTTGACCTGTGACAAAACGTTGGTTGGGGGCAGGGAGAAACGTGCGGGCCTTTGATAAAATACAGTCTTCCTGTTGTGATGCTTTTGACACTGTGGCGGGAGGGAGTAGCCTTAAGAGCCGTGCCTATGCTAATGTCGGTATTGATAAATGCGCTGCCTGTGTTCCCTGATTCTAGATAAACGAACGCGCTGCAGTGTTTTTTCACTGGTGAATTTCCATTTTGAACTGACCACAGATCATTGATCTCCACACACATGTCGGCTCTGCTTTTAAACAAAGTGTATCGGCATGAGGCAGATATTGGTTTGCATGCTTTAGCCCCTTTCGGCCATTAAAGTCACAAATATTGAATTAATCAGCCATCAAGCCAGAGTACAAGAGCAGCAGTTAGTTACATTGATAAGTAAAAATGTAAAGAATTGGAAGAAGCAGAGAAGATGGAGTGATGAAATGCTCTGTGGAAAAGTGATCATGAGGGAATGAAAAAAGCTTTTAGAGGCAACAACCAGGGGACCAGTAAGATAGGATGGTGACAGGAAAATAGGCACGTGCCAGTCTTTGACATGTCCTAATACAAGGCCTGGCTCTTAACGTATAGCAGTTCCATTAAAACATGAGAAATGCTCCAAAGAAATCCAATCCACTCGGTTGCATATAATAAAGGACACATCCTGAATGAAGAAATGGAGCGGAAGCATGTCTCTAGTGTTATTTCACATGATCGCTGGTATTTTTCTGCTGTGACGACAACGTGGAGACGAGACCTGTCTCACTGCAACAGGCTCATGCATTAAGTATGACCCTGCCAGAGAGAGGAGAGCGAGAAGGAGAGGGGCGGGTGAGGTACAGACACAGAGGAGACGCCAGGTATGGATGGACAGCCCAAACCAAATGTAAAGCAGGGTGGAAATGAATTATAAATTTGGGGGAATTTGGGGCAAATTGGGCCAAAAGGAAAGAAAAATGTTATGAATAATTCACTCGTTGCGGGGTGATGATCAAAGCCCAGTAACATTACCTTCTTTTTTATTATATATATATATATTTTTTTTTGCACTTTTACTATCATACGAGCCCCGAGTGTCCCTCCGCTGTCTGGTCATATTCCCAGGTCCCAGTCCATTCATCTTGAGCGAGGACTCTTTTTCCTCCCATCCCACCGCCAGTCTTCTGTTCCTCCTCTTGGTACGGAACAAGCCTAAGGGGTAAAGGAGGGGTAAAGGGGGGCACATGTTCATTTATTTTTCTCCCCCCTCTGCTGTCCTGTGTCTTCCCCTCCTACACGTCTTCACAGCTGGAGCTTGTTAATATTTAAAGGCAAGCCATGACAGGACACAAGACGTACACACATGTTGGTACACTTGATCGTATGCTGCAACAAATAAGATCAAAGCAAGAGAAACATTTTTAGAATTCATATTTTAGACTATTACCATAAGTATACACCCTTCTACATTCATCTAAACGGCTGCTTCGTGCTTGGAAGTTGAAAAGATCTGAAAGATTAAACATGTTATGCTTATGTGGGTGGTTCAGAGAGGATTTGACTTTAGGGTTTCATCTCGTGCACCCCACCCAGCTCATCTCATTACCAGAAATTCTATTCTGTATTCAATTTTGTATTAAAGGTAAACAAATTGGTGATGATGCGAATGCAATGGTAGCTATTATTAATTTGTGTCCCAGTAATAGTAAAATTCAGTGTTTGAAAGAATTTTGTAAGCCAAACCCCTCAATACAGGAATCATGAATTATTTAGAACCATGAACCTGACTTGTTTACCACATTGCCTTTTGGCTATTTTTTTTTTTCTTTGCAGTAAAAGCCACACCCAAAAATCACAACACTCCCTCTCCATAACCTCTCTGTGATTGAATGACTGTTGATGGCACCCACTGACTCCAACAGTGATAATAGTTTTTAAAAGCACTCAGGTCCTCTCTGAGTCTATGGGCGCAGCTGCACACAGGCCTCCTATAGGGTCCACCTCTGACCTCGTCCAGTGAAGCAGGTAACAGGGCGACGATTGGGTCTTTGACAGCTGCGCAGCGGTCCTCCTGATCAAGTGAAGTGAGGCATCTGCTCGGATATGACCATCTCCGCCCTTCTTTAGAGCTAATGGAGCGAACATGGGGCGGCACGCTGAGAGTGCACCTCTATGTGTGTCCCAGGTCGAACCAGTCTGGCCCTGGGCTAGCGCTGCATGTTTTGGTGGTCTTGTTACAGCCTTGTAAATAGGCTGTAACTAGGCCACCCAAATAAAGATTTCAAATGTAAAAAAAAATGGGTATTTTTTTACATTTGAAATCTTTATTTTAATTTTTTGAGACTTGACTTTCTGCTTCTCAAAATATGTTATCATGGTACAGCAAAAAAGATTTCTACATTTTAAATATGAAATTTTAATTTGTGGATTGTGGATTGATAGCTCATTTTGCTTTTAATTAAATATGGAAATGAGTCGAAAAAAAATCGTGTCTTATGCACTAAATGCATCTAAGCAAGACAAATTAAGATAAAATGTTATTAATCACAAAAGGAATGAATAAGGAAACCTGTAAAACATAGATATCCTGTATCATGGGTTCAAATCAATTCCACTCCCTCTCAGTCTAAATTCAAACCCTATTATATTGTTCCTCTTTACTGACCCTTTTCCAAACGACCAGACTATGTTTTGTGTCAGTCTGCCTCCTGGATTGAACCCAGTGGACCATGCGTTCTCTCTTGATCTCTCTCTGTTCTAGGTGTGTCCGCCTCCATCCATCCACCCATCCACTTACAAGCCCCTTTTATGTCCTTCCCTTTGTTGATTTTTGATTGCACCCCAGACAAGCCCCAGCATGTTTTATATTGTTAATTCCCATTCCCCACTGGTCCTTCGCCCCCCCCAAGGAGTCGCCATCTCTCCTGGTACATTCTGGCTTGCATTAACACCACTGCTAATACCCCAACTGTACTTGCCCTGCTCCATTCATCTGACTCTAATGGCATTTTGGAGAGGCAGGTTTAAGAGCAGATCACCGTAATTGGCCCCTTGTCTCCGGAGAACAACAAGCAGTAAAGTGGGGCCCCAGGTTGATAGGAGGACATGTAGATGGAGGGGGAAAACTCAGCTAATGATGCACTGATTGAAGCTATGTGTGTGTGTGTGTGTGTGTGTGTGTTTGTGTGTGTGTGTTTGTGTGTGTGTGTGTGTGTGTATGTGTGTGTTCGTGTGTATACAGTTGAAGGGGATTAGCGTCACAGCTGTCACCCTTTGTCAACCCTCCTCCTACTCTCACCTCTTATACTTTTCCTCCATTTTTTTTTTCATTTTCTTTGCAAGTAGTTTTTGTTTCCGTCTTCCTACTCCTTTTCTAAACCAACAACTGTTCATCATCCCCTAAGAGTCTCTCCCACTTGAGCTTGTTCTTCTCTGACAAAGCGAGCCAGGAAGTATCATGGCTCATTTAATCCTACTGCTGTTACTGTAAACTGCGGTAATAAGTGCTTGTCTTTAATTGTTGCCTTGTTTAGATCTATGCATGCACTGCAGTAGAAACATATAGAGCTGAACAATCATGTTGTATTTTTTTACAATATTAATTTGAATTTTGTTCCTAGAGGTTATTGTTAATGGTTAACTGTGCAGCCCTTCTTCTGTTGTGCACTTTAAAAGATAGAATTTTGCTTTTGTAGTATGGAATATTAAAAATAAATTCACTTTAAAATTGTGATTTGAATTGCCAGATACTGAAAGAGTCACACCACTAATAACTATTATACAGCAATGTTTTTTTTGTATTTAATACTTTTTTTAACTAGTCTAAACTTTAGTCATACCTTAAAGACTGATTACCACTATTTTGTAATGATTCGGACAATGCAGTTTCCTCAATTGCAGAATTCATTTGGCAAGAATATTTCATCTGTTGTTCATGAAATTGGCAAGTTTTTGTATAGCTTTGCAAATTCTTATATTTTGAAGATTTCACTTTGAGTGGCAGCTAAATATCCACCACAATCCACCAGTGTCTCCCATTATCCTCTTGATGTGTGAAAGCAACCGATAATTGCTACTTTGCCTCCTCCTTGCACTGCCCCTCTTTGACCTTTCCCCACTCTTCAAGGTCATCTCTGAGTGTTTTGGCAATACTCCTGAACGCACTGCCAACACTCTCACTTTCAGCCAGCCAAGTCCGCATCCTTTTTCTATTAGCGCCATTGTCTTTTGTTTCCCATGTAACATCTCAATCATAGCATGGCGTAACAGCTCTTTGTGTGTGATAAAGGCAGTGCAAACATTCAGCAGGCTGCTCCACGTGGTGCCGCAGGGAGGACAGACCGGGAGGGAAGTGGCCAGGACACACTCCAAGGGTACAGATGGAGAACGGGTAGACTCCTGGTATGGGGTAGCTCTGCTTGGCTCGACGTGACTGATAGCATCTTTATTGTGCAGTTATCCCCACATTATCACCCAAGAACCACAAGAGCTGGACAGTTGAGCTGCTATTTTCAGTTAGAGGTTTGTGTATATTTTTCTGTATATTTTTACATTGATTGATTTAACAAAGATGCAAGCTTGGCATACAATCTTAATTGATTTTCACAAAAAAACATAACAAAACAAACAACACACAAACAAAAAAGACAGTAGGCATACAGAACAGTAGTCTAATGGTCATGAAATTCAACCAAAAGTTTCCTGTTCCTTTGTTAATGATTACATTTATTTCAATTTTTTTTTTCCATTTCTCTTGAGATTGGCATGTGCACTTGCACATGTTCAAGTTGTATTGTCTTCAGTGTCTGTGTGTCACCAGTCCATCTGTGATTCTGTCTTTATTTCGGACCACCATACGGACCAGTGGCCACCCCATTAAGCAAATGGACATTTTTATTCTTACATGATTTTAGTGATTGGTGTCTGTCGAGGCGGGTGCTGTTCATGTCTGATTTGGGTTCTTAGCTCCATGTCCCAGTCTGTCGGCTCAGTCTAACCACATGCTTCTGGGTCATTTTTCTCCATTTTGACACATGGCCCTCGGCGCCCCTCCCTCACCCTGCCCCGCCTCTCATTGGCTCTCCTCTTTTATGTTTCAGAGCTGGACCAGCAGGGGGCGTGGACCTGACCGTGAGGAGACAGGAAGAAAAGCAGGAGCCTCTTTGATTGTGTGGCCTGACACTGGTCTGCAGGGCAGTGTGAGTGTGTCTGAGCAGGTGGGACTTTGATGGGAGAGTGAGCAATGCCTCACACGCAGCGACAGCAGGTTGGCAGTAGGGGGCAGTGCTGGTCCCGCCTCCCCCTCTTTCTTCTCCTCCTCGCCCTCAGAGACCAGCCAATCAGAGCAGCCATACACATTCCCTCCACCTGTGAGTACCCGTTCATGCTGCACTATGAAGTTCAAACCTGCATTTGTTGTGTTAATAACACTGTTGATTCATCAAAGCACGTGTGTAATAATCTTTCATCAGATTAATGAGTGCAAATGAGAGGAGTGAACACTTTCCTCTCTATGGGTTTGGATTGTGGTGTTACGCTTGAAACGACACACCGTCTGAGGCTTCTTCGGTTGCTCTCATCTGCACTGTGTCTAATTACTTTGTAATTGATCCATTCATAGCCCATTGATTAGAGCCCCCATTGATCCGGCTTCCTGGGTGCAAACCAGACTCTGATTGGGAGTAATTCAATCAACAATTGAGTTATACAACAAAAAACCCAATGTGGTTTTGTCAAGTTTGCTCAAATTTCCCATTCTCTTCCTCCATGCAATCTGTGGGCTCAGGAGCAGAGCGCGTGGATGTGAAATATTGATCTAATCTCCTCTGCTGCTGTAGACCAGCCCACAAAGCTCTGAGAGAATATTGTTTCCACGGCGCTTGTATTGTTCACTCTTCATCTTAGACTATTTGCTGTGAATCACCGTCCTTCACCACCCACACACTTCTCTAAAGTGCACCAACAAACTGATCTCCTCCTGGCGCTGATGCAGATGTGCTTAAACGGCCTGTTGTAAATGCTGATGAGAAGCTATAAATCACGGAATCTAATTCCCTAAAGAGCTGAGGTGACACAGAGGTGAAGAAGCCCAACAAATGAAGGAGCGATGGACTGAAGAGCGGGTCAAATATGGGAAAGGTCAAGGTGTCCCCTGCCTTTCAATTATCGGTCTCGATCATGTCAATGAGATGCATTGATCAGGATCGATACAGGAGATGCTTCAGAATAAGTGTCAAAGAGGCAGTGGTTAAAACCAGCACATCATAAGAGGATATAGTACAGGACTCTACACACATGTATCAGACAAGATCCACTTATATTTCTATGTTGTATTAATACCACTGAAATGGCACAGAAAAGTGTTTCTCTGAAATAATCAAACATGCAAAATGGCGTATGGAATTGTAAGATAAAGCATTATTTTATTGTAGACTTGTTTAAAAATAAGAATTAAACTGCTTTAGAGTATATGATTTCCACCTCAGACCTTGTAGTGTATCAGTTTGAGCACTTGGCACTTCAGAGTCTAATCTAATTATTACTAATTTGGTCTAATATACTTTATTCAATTAATTTTGTTTTGGTGCCATGAAATTAAAAATGACAACATGCCAAGCCTGTTTTTTCTATAAATTAATTAATTTACTAACTATTAAATAAATGAAATAAGATCTATACTGTTCCTGCTTTTAGGTATACTGCTACCATAATATAATGCTGTCCTTTGTAAATTTTGAAAATAATGTAAGGCTTTTTTCACTAATAATTATAGTGAAAAAAATGTTACATTATTTTGCCTGCTTCTGTAAACTAGAACTGTATTTTAACTCCTGGTCTGCTCTCCTCTTGTTTACTAAAACTCTTTTCCCCTGCCTGGCTTCTCTCCGGCTCCCGCTGTGGACTAACAGACCGCATAAGTGATCGTAAGTGCTTTTGCCCTAATTGATGTCAATCAGTCTTAATGCAGGTTATTGTAAACACTTTCATTATTTCAGAGAGGTTATTTTTCCATCCGGCTTGCAGTAATGTTCACCTATAATGAACCCATAATGAATCCGCTGGTCCAGTACATTTCCGTGTTTATGTGTTTGTTGTTTTTGCATTTGTATGTTTAGCCCTATTGACTCCCAGTCCCAGTAGTTAAGTAAGTTCTACAGAGCAGAGTAGGTAACAGCAAGAGGCCTGTCAGATCAAAGAGAGAGAAAAATAAAGAGAAGTTAAGCTCTAAGCAACTATCTCTCCTGCTTTTCTGCCAATAATGTAACCCGCCTACAGCCCTAAAATTTCAATTTGATCAAAAAATTCCCTGCATCAGTGGGACCTCATTACATTGCTTTCCTAGTCTCTGTGAATCTCCTCTTGTTTGTTTTAGCTTCCTGTCAGTGAGTGTCTGTAGTGTAGTGCATGTATTCTCACTCTTCTGCATCTATCTCCTCGTCCCCTACCTCCTGCCTCTCTTACTGCAGACCCCCTTCGCCCTGTGTCCTCTTTTACCCATTTAACTACATACTGTAAATCTATCCTTCTCATTTTCACCTCTAAGTCAAATCTGTACCAAGTGGTTTAAATAAAATAAAATAATCCCACCTCAAACAGCGACACAAAAGTAAAACATGGCTGCTCTAGAGGAAAGTGGGACATTGAACTTTTTAAGGATCTTGCTAGTTCTAGAACTGTAACATTTATCCCAGTCAATATCACAATTCATAGTCGCAATTAGCAAATTGCAAAGATTGCAAAAAAGTAACATCATTTCCCCTGCAAACAACAGATTTCATTGATAGGCCTGCCTTTCAAGTGATGTCACCAACAACATTTTGGGGGGATGAAGCTAACTGGCAGCACTGCGCTGTCTGAAGCTGTTATACAAGTTTCAAAACTGTTTCCTAATGTGGGCATTGTGTCTCCATGGTAACACCGTGTAGTTTAGATCTCTACAAACAAGCTCTGAAATGCATGTGTTTCTTGTATTTGTATTCGTATTCCACTCTCCTCTCACATCCTCTCTAGATATGTTTAAAAATGAGCACTGTAAACAGAGTCCCACTATTAAAACATAAACCTGCAAGTAAATCTATTTGCAATTGCAATACTTGTCTGAAAAATTGCATTTAGATATCTATTTCAAGACTGTCATCTGTAGATTCAGCTGATTCTGCAATATTTGTATTCACACCACATACACTTTATGACCCTGTCCTTGCTTTATGGCATTGGACAGAGACAGACAAATCTTTCTCGGTGGTCATTACATTAACCCGTTGAACAGTCAAGCTTTATTTCCCCAAGGCTAAAAGACACCCCTTATCTCTTTTTTACTCCTTTACGATATTATGCTGTATCAACTTCCTCCCATTTCAGCCCATTTTCTCCTGCCTGCTCTCTTGCCCTCACTCTTTTACTCAGCCTACAGTCTAAGCCCTTCCCATGGGACACATTTTAAGTGATATTGACTGACTGTTCCTTTTTGGCAGTGGTTAAACTGGGGATATTAGTGCTATCTCTAGCTTAGCGGCTAAAGATGTCATGTATATATGCATTTTTTTCTCTGTGTGTGAAAGCAGGTCACACTAATGCACCAACGCACCTGTTCTCTCTACATGTTTACAGTGAAAAAACCCCCGACAATAACCACGCAGCCTGAGTCCGTCACAGTTTTCAGCGTTGAAGATTTTGTGATGACCTGTGAAGCTTCAGGCAACCCTGCACCCATGTACGTAATGTCACCCCCACCTGCACACAAACTACACAATTTACGATGTGTCCAAATCTGAAGTGAAGATATATAGCTCATAAAGGAGCATATCCACCCACTTTCCTTTTAGCCAACACACTGCGACCTTCACTCTCCTTGTCCAGCGGACATCTACATATTAGTAAAACATGAAAGTGCAGCATCCGCAGCAGGAGACTCATTTTGATTGGGGAGAAATGTCATTATAGCTTACAGCTAGGTTTTCAGGGTGTGTCAGCCGAGGCTATATCTATTTATTTTTAAAAACTTAAAGGGTACACAATTTTGAACTCAAGGTCTGACATGTAATGGACTTACAGTAGATGTATGATTTTTCTTTCTTTTAAAACGTGTCAAATCCCTAGTTTATTGTTGATTTTCTTTTTCCCATTGTCCAAAAACAAGTTTATATTTACGAGTATAATAATTGACTTTAAATTGTCCTTGAATGTGAAAGTGAATTGTGTTGGCTCTCAATGCCTCTTTGTCTCTGCCCTGCGAGATGCATACCGCCTCTGTTACTCTTGGCAACTGTGACTACAAGTAATTGTAGTAATCCACATAAATACATTAATGGTTGTAACTTGCTTTGATGTACCCTACATGTATATCTTTAGTAGCATTGTGTCTGTATATATTATATTTTATAACTAGTTATGTTCTTAATCTATTGACATCTTTATTATTTTGTGGCATTATGTTTTCTCATATAGTTTTCGGTGGACAAAGAATGGAGAGGAGTTTGATCCAGGTGTTGACCCGGAGCTCAAAGTGACAGAGAGTGCGGGTTCATTTGTTTTTTACACACTGAGCAACACCATGGACTCACTCAAGAATTATCAGGGCAAATACGTCTGTCTGGCATCTAACGAGCTTGGAACAGCAGTCTCCAATGAGGCCATACTCAGCATTGACGGTAAGCAGTAATGAGTCAGACTCTAATAAAAGTACTTCATTTTAAGAAGAGGATCATAAAAGTTTAGCTCATTACAAATCCAATCATGTTTTCTTTTTGGTAACACTGAGTCTCTAGCCGTGAGAATGGATTTGCTTCCACTGAAAACATCAGTGACATCAAACGCTCTGTGATGTGTAAAACATTTGAACATGAGAGGTTTATTAAGGCTATCATGTTCACAGTTAGAGCTTGTGAAAATGTCTCCTTGGTGTTAGTTAAGACACTGTAATACATGGATGTACAGAGATTTTGGGAATATAAAATGAAATTACTTTACAGGCCTAGTGATTTTGGGGGGAAATAGTGACTTTCTCGATCTAATGTTGTGCCGATGTGGTTTTATGAAACATTCTCAATATTGCTTTCTTAGTATCTTAGTATTTATACTTTTATACTTACATCAATATACTTCTTGCCAATGCACTTTCATTTACAATAATACCTCTCTGACCAGATACATTGATTAGATTCCCAGTTACCATGGTAACCAATTCCTGGCTAACATCTTTCAATTAATTTCATGAATTAAATTATTATTTATTCAAACTTAACGGGTCCATCGCAAAGGTGTATGACTTGTACTACTGATTGCATTGTTTTAAAACAGAGTACGCGCACACCTTTTCTCACATAGCTTTACAAGGGACACATTTTCAAGCAGATGGAGGCCCCCGCTGTGAGCTCAGAGGACTGCCACCCAGATCATAATTACATGCCATAATCAGCATATACCTCCACACACACCCGGTGGGCCCCTGGGCAAAAGTAAAGAGCACCTCCGAGCATCCATCCACCTGTGACTGCGGCGCTCTCCTGGGGCAACCTGCATGCTCCACAGTTTCCCTGACAACCGTCTCCCCTAGAAACGCTCTTGAGTTGATGTCATGTGACATGCTCTTCAGTGACTCCTGTGGGGTTATCAACAATGGGCCGAGGGAAGGAGGGCACCGGGAGGGCACGCTCACATCCACTTCACAAAACATGTCACCAAGCAAGACACCCTGACACTTAAAATCTTGAGATAATATTGTATATTTTTGATCTGCTTCAACCACTAAAAAGTAGTTCAAAGTCTATGGCATTTTTTAATAATAATACATTAATATAACACGTAAAAAAAACCAAAAAAAAAACAACTGAAAGATGCTTTACATAGAAAAAAATTAACACAAATCATTCAAGATATACAAAATTCTATTCTCACATTCATAGTAGTTGCTCTGAGGTAATGCCATTTTCATGAAGATACAAAACATTTTAGTTGTACTTAATGTGTTGGCAAATGTTGGCTCTGTTTGTTATGAAACAACTTGTATATGTGGAACACTTAACTATTTTATTTAATAAAGACAACAACTGGCCAATTTGAATGTGATTTTTGGGAGAGACACTTGGGATAGGGGTTGGGGGAGAGGGAATTTTTCTCTTATTTATTTATTTATTCTTATATTCATCAGTTGGTGAATTGGTTTGGTGAAATAAAAAGTGTTAGGCTTTTGCCTCATGTTGCTTCCGAAACCTTACTAAAAAAGAATGGATCCTAACACCACTCCAGATGAAAATTTTAAAATATTCTTCCTTGTCTCATCTTGTCCCATTACTTCTGTCACAAACATTCCCAGGTCAGAGACAGAAAATGTATATTAAAACATTCCAAACTTGCAAATTTTTGTAAATTTAATCTTTTGGCTTTCTTTTCCCAGCTCCTCCAATACAACAGAAAGAGAAGAAGGTTAGTTTAAATGCAGACGAAGGCAACAGCATTGTCCTGAAGTGCAACCCCCCACAGAGTGCTATGGAGCCCATCATTCACTGGATGAACTGGAGTGAGTACATTATCCCTGCAACACTCTGTCCATTACTTCCATTACTCTCCACCATAAAGCACCTACTCAGCCTACCAGCCTTTCCATCTGATGCCCACTTCTATCTCATCACATTAGCCTTCTAAAAATGTTGATCCTATATATTTCCTTCCTTATGTCTTTCAGGGCTACTTCACATCACCCTAAGTGAACGCGTCATGCACGGGACCGATGGCAACCTGTACTTTGCCCATGTGACCACAGAGGACAGCAGAAATGACTACACCTGCAACGTCCAGTATTTGGCCACACGCACCATTTTGGCCAAGGAGCCCATCACACTGACAGTCACCCCCTGTGAGTTCAATGAGCAGCCAAATTTACACAGCATGAGGCTAAATCACATTGGAAGCAAAATGAGAAGAGACCAACAAATGACAAGCTTATTGAACTAAACTAATTTGAACAATCATAGCATTAAATGTGCACTATGTAACTTTGGGCCGTCTCCATGGAGATGTGGATGCTTTGCCTAGAATGTTCCACAGTATATCATTTAACTCACCTGTCTTTCATTTATTCAACTACAGGCTGAATAAAGCAGTGAGCAGACTCTCCACTCCACAGATATGACCTGTGAGTTTAATGAGATACCGTGGAACATTCCAGGCAAAGCAATCTGCATTGAGACAAGTGTGTATCGAACCTTCCATCAAAAAAGTTACATCAAATCAACAAATGTGTCCAAAAGTTTACAAGTTGAGCTAGAGGATAGTATTCTGTAATGTAGCTGAAACAGCATTAAAAACAAGCAGCTCTCTTAGGGGGTGCATTAAGATTGTGATGTAGACAGTTTCATCCATCAAACTCACAATGGGATCAATAAACAGGCTGATTCAACCGATGGAGGATTGGCCAAAAGTTCAGGTGGTCAGATGTTTTACTCTGTGCGAAGTAGGTATAAATACACTTTGGTTATACAAGTTATTGATATCTTTATGTATCAAGGTGTTCATATCCCTTAACAGGCAATCGCTGCAATTCAAAAGAAATATATGTTTTTCTCAAAGTTCTCCAAACTTTCAGAGTTTTGAGCTCATGAGTCATATATAAGTCACCACTTGTGCTGAGCAAAGCAATGGCCAGGTCGAGTGCAGAGTCCCCAAAGCAGCAGGCGGCCGGAGCTCCTGAGTCCAGTGGTAATGAGGAGAGGCTTACACTGAGATGTTGCTGCAGCATCTGTGGCCCAGCACGAGGTCAGAGGAAGAGCACATGTTAACACAAGCCCTCTGTGCACTGAGGCTGTGTGCTGATGTGTGCTGCTTAGTGGAGAGAGGCAAAGCTTGCGCTAAGTGATTACACAGGCTATACTGTATACTGTCCAGGTATGATCCACGGAAAAAAGAAAATTTCAATTCTGTAACTGGACAAAAGACTTTTAGAGTGAAGACGCTCATCCACACGGCTTCTTCAGTTCTGGTCAGATTGCTGGTGGACACTGCATTATATCCATCTGATGGGAGGAGCTAACTACACTGAAACTAACACATCTATTTGTTTATTGTTTCAGTTTGCTGGCTCACACTAAGTGTGAACTGTGCCTGAGTCATATTTTGCATAATCGTTCAGGCCCCTAATGGGTGCTCTCACACCTATTAGCATACTGGCTATCACTATTGTTTTCCTTGTTTTGAGTTAGGTCTGAGGATGGAGTTGTAAATAGGAGATAAATTATGTTTAAGCCCCCCATTCCAGTTCAAAGATGGTATTTTCTAAGAAAAAGAGAGCAGCTTGGGACCCCAGTCTGTCATCCATCTCCACCTCAAAGCCACTAACTCCTTTGAAGATAGTGAGGCACAGATCTTACCCAAAGAAAAGAAATGGTTTGAGGGGGAGTTAAAGAGGCATTTTTTGTTAGGAAAGACAATCCATCTTTGAACACGAATGGGGGGCTTAGGCATAATTTTTCTCCTATTTATAACTCCATCCTCAGACCTAAATCAAAACAAAACTATAGTGATAGGTAACAAAGCATCTTCACTCTAAAACTTTTGTCCAGTTGACAGAATTGAATTTTTGTTTTGCCATACACAGGCTATAGTTACCTAAGTGGCTGCTGCATGTGTAAGCAGTGCTGCAATCAAACCGTTGCTCATGCATATGGATTGTATACGGCATCATCATAATGTACAAGATGGAGAAACGTAAGTCAGCAGTTATAAGCAGAAATCTATCCCCGATACAGTCAAGACAAAGACAGAGTTATGGTCATCTTTAAGTCTAAGAAGAAAGTTTTTACACAGTGTATTCAAGGGTTTCGGCTTTTTGTTTATAGAACAGTCCTGCCCACTGTCCTCTGTGGGTCCCATTAATTTTCCCCATAGACTTATGAACACTTTGAATATCTAAAGACACATTTAAAACTTTAAATTTGGTGTGTTATAGTGTTATAATAACTAAATAACGTGGTTTTAATGAGTTTTCGGATAACAGCTAAGTGTGACATTTTAATTTCTAATACCTGATTAAACCATATCTTTACATGTCATCTATCGCTCTACAGCCAACGCAGTGGTTCGGCGCAGGAGGCCGCACATGATGAGGCCGACGGGAACCCACAGCTCGTACCTGGCCCTCAGAGGCCAGTCTCTGGTGCTGGAGTGCCTGGTCCAAGGATAGTGAGTCTCTAGCCATCAACTTAGACCACTTCTCTCAATCAATCTGTCCTGATCCTTATCCATTTCCTCCCCATTTGCCATGCAACAACCTCCATCCATTATGTTTCTATTGGTCTTGTGCCAACTTTCTTATATATACCTTTAAGTACAGATATGTCTCTTACTGCTTTCAATCTTTTTCCATCTTCAGCCCAACCCCTAAAGTCAAATGGTTGCGTAAGGATGGTGAGCTGTCCGAATCCCGCACCACGACAGAGATGTTTGACCGTCGCTTCCACTTCACCAACATCTCAGAGAGCGACAATGGAGAGTACCAGTGTATTGCAGAGAACACACAAGGAAAAGTAGTGCATACTTACACCGTCTCTGTGGAAGGTAACTCACATTTTTCACCTCAGAAGTAATTCACCAGTTGATAAAGGCTTAGTAAATACAAATTGTTTGTTGTAGCTGCACCATATTGGGTAAAGGAGCCCCTGAGTCAGCTGTATGCTCCAGGTGAAACAGTGAAACTGGAATGTCATGCAGGTGGTATTCCCACTCCAACCATCACCTGGACAATCAATGGGACTCCTCTGTCAGGTAAGGCAATTGGAGTTCCTTATATTTATGGACACAAACTCACAATAATGTTGGGTCTGAACTTTACATTTTTTATTTATATATGTGTATATCTTTACTATTTACCAGCCATTGACAAGGATCCCAGACGTGTCTCAGATGATGGATCTTTGACTCTTAAGGATGTCAACTTTGGAGACACTGCCATCTACCAGTGCCAAGCCTCCAACAAGCATGGGACTATTCTTACCAACACAAATGTCTATGTGATAGGTGTGTTTAATTTTAAGATGTTATTATTTATTTATTTTTACCAATGTGCCTGTTTCTTTTCTTCATTTTCCTTTAATTGTTGTTCCAGAGCTGGACCCACAAATCCTCACTAAAGACGGCATTTCTTATGAATATGTGGAGGGCCAGAAGGCATTATTTGAGTGCGACACCTTTGGATCTCCTAAACCTAAAGTCATTTGGTATGCCACCGTCAAATCCTGCTCAGTCCTTTGTTTTCTGGTTCATTGTGAATGCTTGTTGTCTGGCTGATTTTCCCTAACAAATGCAACAGAAGTGAAAATGCGTAGGTAGCTCTTGTTATGAATAAATTAACAACCAAATGCTGTTACATCTGGGCTGTGACTGTTGAAATGCGGCAGGTATCCAACACAGATTTGACATGATAATAAAAATAATCCGTGCCAGTTTAAATATACACAGACTGTCATTAGCACAAATTAATTGCGTTGGATGTGATTTTTTTACAGGGAGAGTGAGAGCTCGTCCTCCCTGCTGTCAGATCCCAGAGTCAACTTGCTCACCAACGGGGGGCTTGAGATTTTGAACGTCACCCATGACGACGAGGGACTCTACACTTGCTCTGTGGAGAATACCAACATGTCAGTCAGTGCGCAGTTGGAAATACTCAGTAAGTCACACACTAAAACAGTCAAGTGCATTGTTGTTTTTGGAGTGACAGGAAGCTGCATTCGAGAGGGGAAGGAAAAAAGCACATAACTAAGGCGTATATGAAGCTGTGTTGGTAAAAAGTGTTGTGTGCAGACTATAAGATGTGCTACAGAGATAGCCTGGCCATACTTTACTTAAAGTATAATTTTTTGATAAATACATATTTTTACATAGGTAATTCAGAAAGAAAATGTGTAATAATAGAAATAAGCAACTTGGTAGCACACCTAAATGCAATGTTATGTTAAAATGTTGTCTTGAATGTTCCACAGTACAGCATTAAAACAAATGAATCCAGCATGTATTTCATTCAGGGTGTTATTATTACTCTTAATGTCATCACTTGCTTGTCTCCATGGAAACATAAGTTTAATGCAATAGTGTGGAACATTCCAAGCAAAGCAATAACATGAAGAAATGCACCAGAAAAGTTACAGAGTGCACCTTTAATTTCAATGCTTTTGTTCCTCGTCCAGACAGGACAGTGGTAGTGTCTCCTCCCCAGGACCTCAAAGTGCAGCCGGGACACTCAGCCACCTTCAGCTGTGTCTCCTCTGTGGACCCCAAACTCAGCCCCCCTTTTATTCAGTGGAGGAAGAACGAGCAGAAGATCTTTGAGTCGCACAGTGATGATAGGTAAAACAATTGTTCAAACGCTTACCGCAGAAAGAGGATAGTGGCGATGTTAATGATTGTTCTGTTCCTCCTTAGATACACTTTTGAGGGCTCAGATTTGATCATTTCTAATGTGCAACAAGTTGATGAAGGAAAGTACACCTGTCAGGTCATCACTGATCTGGATATGGCAGAAGCAAGTGGCACTCTCGCTTTATATGGTAAGTGTACTAGTATTATTATTCAAATTATTAGCCATCTGTAGGTAATTCTGTTTGATCAAATTTTGTCCTTCTCAGATCGTCCAGACCCCCCGACTCTCCTTCAGATTACAAATGCTAAGGAACGTGCTGTGACTCTCAGTTGGACCCCCGGAGACGAGCACAATAGCCCTGTTATAGGTGAGTTATGTAATTTATTTTTATGTTACATGAAAATATGTTACACCAATATTTTCTTAATCGCTTATTCATGTCTGGTTTTGCATCTTGACAGAGTACATTGTTGAGTTTGAGGACCAAGAAGACAAGGGTGAGTGGGAGGAGCTGAAGAGAGTAGGCGGAACCAAACAGAACACCCGTCTGTCCCTCTGGCCATACATGTCTTACCGCTTCCGAGTTAGTGCTGTTAACGAGGTGGGCAAAAGTGTACCCAGTAAACCCAGTGACATCTATATCACCCTAGCAGAAGGTTTGGACTACAGCAATTGCTATGTTGATGGTTTATAGTTAAGGAAATACTGTAATGTAATGATTTATATGGTTACAGGTCCAGATTTTAATCCAGAAGATGTAAGAAGCAACTCTATAGACCCAGATACATTGGTCATCAGCTGGGAGGTACAAGTTACATCTAACTCTTATCAGTTAAAAAGAACTAATGTGTCTCTAAAAATATAACAGTTCAATGTTGTAATTGCATAAACTTTTTGTTAATGTCAAAATAAGTTGATAATGAACCATGTAATGCCCTATAAGCTTTTAAAATAAAGTCCCCTCTTCATAAACCAAAATAAACCTTGCTGTAGATTGACTCAAAATAACTTTACATCCTTACTGACTCTTAATGCTCCTTTGTTTTAGGAAATGGACAAGCGTGACTTTAATGGGCCTGACTTTAGCTACCGCGTGATGTGGAGACGAGTGGTGGGCAGTGGTCCCAACTGGAACACCAACTACACCACGTCCCCTCCGCTCATTCTCCATGACATTGGCAACTTCTCTGCTTTTGAGATCAAAGTGCAAGCTGTGAACAAGGCGGGAGATGGCCCTGAACCAGACCCTATCATCGGATACTCAGGAGAGGACGGTAAAACAACTTGTCTTTATACTGAAGATGCTTGCTTCTTTTTTTTCCTTTGTATTTAATGGTCGTTATTCAGGTCTAGCATTTCTTCCACAAATAATCACTAAATATACGTTAGAATCTGGAAATCTTTGTTTGGCTGATGACATTTTTTTCACTGTAATAATGGAAAGCTGTAATGAAATAAAGCAGTCTTAAAAACATTGCAGCATAGCTTTTTCAAACTTCAGAATGTGAGCATATAACTTATTTTCTTTTTTTCCTGTGTTTTTAGTCCCACTAGAGGCGCCTGAGGTGGTGGGTGTTTCGCTGGTGAACAGCACAGCCATCAGAGTGACCTGGGCTCCAGTGGACAAAAACACAGTGAGAGGGCACCTGCTGGGATACAAGGTACAGTATGTCCCCACTATTTGGACCATGCTCATAAATAAAACAAAAGCAGACAGAGGCTTCACGGCTTTCACAAGTTTCAAGGTTGTGAAAGATAGGGCCTTTATTTTAGATGGTGTTATCTTCAAATGCCATATTCTAGTCACACTCTTAGTTCATCTTTGCTTTTGTGTTCATGCATAAAATAATAATCTCCAAGTACATGCCATGACTTTGTGCAACTTCAGCAAGATCATGCAGCAAAAATACTTGACTACAACATAAATGTAACTATTCCATTAGAGTTTTCCATTTTCTTCTATGAATGTATTTTAATATGCAGTGTTTTACCCAGCAGCGTAATATGTTTGAATCATTTATGTTGATTGATGAAACATCTTTCATGATTAGAAATTTAATTGAAGAAAAATGTATTTTAAATTAGGTCAAATGTTGTTTCCGCAGCGCCGGAGAAGTGATAATGGCTCCAAATCTTTTTACTTTTAATGAGGAAATATGGCTTTACATCATTGAGTGATGGGACTTTTAATTTGATATGCATAATTCAATATTAGCAAAAACTGCAATTATTTGTGTGTGTTTTGCCCCCAGATCCATTTGACCTGGAAGGGCTCGAGGGCTCACCACCACAGCCACAGGTCCTCAGAGCCGGAGGCCACGTGGGTGGTGGAGACTGGAGCCAACGAAGAGAAGAAAGTGATCAATGACCTCAGGCCGTACTCTCATTATAACCTGGCAGCCACTGTGTTCAACAGCAAGGGCGAGGGACCCCCCTCTGAGACTCTGGCCTTCAACACAGACGAGGGAGGTAAGGAGAGCCACTAGGCAAAATGTGGCGTCATTAAAAAGAAACATGAACGGTGGAACAACCAGTAAATGCAATATCTGTGATACAAAAATTATTACATCAAAGATTAAATATATATGCACCCAATGTCTTAATAAAGCCTTTGTTTAACCACTTACCATTCCGGGTCATTTTGGTGAAATTGCCTTTGTTCTGACCTCTCCAAATTAAAATGATAACCATTATTGAACCCTCAGTAGTATATACACAAGTTCGGGGTCTTTGTAAAAGTAACACCCTATAGTTTTACCCACAGGTGTCAGAATCACTGTAAGTATGTCTGGTAAGAATTTATACACTTTGGAATACACATAAAAAAATATTTTTTTCATCCTCGCCTAAATTTTTTTGTTAAAATGAAGGTGTAGAAAGCTGCAGCAGGTAGCTGGGGACAAAAATACACTATATCTCAACTGAAAATATTGTTGACCTCTCACATTTCAAACTTGAGGACAATATCTATAAAAAT
>KN471528.1:20720-41892 GCA_000787095.1 Periophthalmodon schlosseri | reverse complement strand
CCCTGTAATTGGAACACACCCTCTGGCAGAATCATCCTCTTTAAAAACAGGAGTAATTTTTGCTCTTTTCTGTTCAATTGGTACAACACCTTTGGCCAGAGAAGGTTAAAAATATGTACCAGAGGTTTAAAGATATAAAGATAGATTGATTTTAATAATAATATGTCAATATGTAGCCGGGGGAATGGTCTTTTGGATAAAGTATGGCATCTCTGGCTTCCTGCTCTTTAGGTGGGATTAGATCTAATTTGTCAGTAATCGAATAGTCCCACTGGATGGGATCTTAGAAGCTAAGGTTGGGCCTCTTTCAGAAAAAATGAGTTAAATTTGGCAGCAATTTGATGATGGTCTGAAATAAGACCACCATCAGTCTTAAATTCTTTGGGTAGCTGTTTTTTAGTTTAGTTTTGTTGTTTGTTTTTTTTTGTTTAGAACCCAATGATAGTTTGTTTGTTTGATACATTGCTTTATGCTGGGTGAGCTTTGTGTTATAAAAGTGGATCTTTGCTCCTCTCATAAAATGATTTCATTTATTTCTATTTTTTTTTTTTTTCGTATTGCATGAGGTTAAACGGCGTTGGACAAAACAGATATGTTTTTTTTTTTTTTTACATATTTATAACCTATGTTTAGTTTTCAAAGATGTAATAATAACTAGAGAGATTCATGGCTTTGACTGTTTGCCTTTGAGAAGCACAGGCTGAACAAGAAAACATGAAATGTAAAGCTTACAAATGATTGTAAAAGCCTTTGGAGTGTCTTGTGTTTGATAGATTTCAGTCCATTGCAACCGACTGACAGTGTTTCTAAATTTGGCTATGTTTGTTTCACTAAAATCCCTCCTATATTTAATATTTTCAGAGAGTGGGCATTGTTTACAATACAGTACATGTTATTAAAATATAGGGCAGTGACCACCAACATCCATGCACAGGACACCAGGTTTCATAGTCTAACACTAACACGTTAGTGAAGATATTGTCTACATGGGATGCTTGTCACTCTGGGACAGGAAGAAGAGCTGAGGTCAGTAACTGTCTTTCCATCTATATAAATTTTATTTCCAAAAAATCTCATTAGAAAAGCACGCAACTTTATCTCCATTTCCATGTTGGTTACCTGGTTACGAGAGCTGCTGTCTGCTCTTTGTTATTTAGCCGTTTGCTGCACACATTTGTGTCATGTCCAAAACTTACCATATTGTTTAAACTAAATTAAAAATAAAAATATTTAAAATATTTAAAATTTAAAACATTCTATAGATGTGTTTTTCTACAAATCTAAAGGCGCTGCCTCATCTTTGCCAAACTACAAAGCACTGAAGATGAAAAAGAACCACATCTGAAGTCCTGCTACTTATCCACCACGCTGGACGAGCATAAACTTTCCCTGAGTTAATCACTAATGAAAATCAGACAGCGCTTATGTGTCTGTGGGCATTATGCTAGTACAGCCATGTTAGTTTAGCTGTGCTCTTCTGGAGGATTTGGGGCAAACAACCACCAGCATGATGGGATTATCTGGCTTTGTCCATCACCTGTGTCCACTCCAGTCCAGTGCAAGTGTAGTCCGATGGTCACATGGGTTTTATCTTCTAAATGTGTTTCCACCTTCCAAAATGCGCTCTAACCGTAAATCAAAGCAAGCAAATAAACTTTTATGTGAATTAAAGGTTGTAAATGTGATGTTTGGTGTTTGCACCTTCTGTTTCTTATGCAAATCTTCAAAATGTGCATTCAAAATTGGGCGATGGAAACGCAGCTTATGTGATCAATAGACAAAATTCCATCCAAAATTCTATGGCAGTTTAAACCTTCATTTAATAAAATAAAGATGTACTTCTATATTCTTATTTGTCAAATAAAACTATTGTGCAAATTAGATGTGCTTGACCCTTGTTTACAGTATGGTTGCTAGGTAACAGTTATTGAATTATGTCACATCTTATGCCCATCTCTAATCAGGAAGTAACCTAAGAAACTTGGCCAGAAATATAGAAATAGGGAACACTAGGCGAGATTAATTGTAAAATCTTTAATATAATTGTGTTAACTACGTTTTAATGAAAAGTGTTGTATAAGCTGTCATATGTACTTTAAGACAAATAATATTTTTGAGCATTTAATGTGTTGTTTTCATATAAGGGAGAGTGGATATGATCATGCTTATGATAAGAGCTGTCGTATACAATCTATTTCATGTATAATACTAAATATAATACTGTTGTATGTGGTTACCCTGTTCGGTGCACTGCTTTACAATGCCTTTGCCTGTCCTGACAATGGGATAACTTAAATATTTATTAAATGTATATTAGTTATTATTACATGCTAAGTAAATATGCAGTACTCAAATACTCATCTCTATATATTGTAAAACAAGTCAACCTGCATTGGTAAAGTAATTGTAATCACAGCTTGTAATCAATTTGAAAATGACTGTAATAAAAAGAATAGAAATGAAAGTTGCTAATTTCATGTGATGATGAATGAATGTGGTTTAATTGGACGTGTTATAATCAAAACAAAAGTTAAGCTTAAGAAGTCAAGTCTCTCAAGAACAAATCAAATGTTTATTTTAAAGTACACATGGTTTGTAAAGACAATAAAATAATAAATACACACCAAAAGTCTGATCATAATTTGATTTCTGGACTGAAAATGCCATATAAATAGTTACATCTGATGTGAGTAATCCAAGTCCTGATTCCTGATTCTCACCTGAGCAGGTGATGACCAGACAACACAAGATGGAGATTTTAAATCCATCGTAGCTTATCTTCCAAATCCTACAGTTACTCTAAAAAATGATTTGATCTGAGCAGATTGGGTGCTCATCTAATGCACCTAGTGCTCTTGCATCTTGCTAATGCATCTAGTGCTCTTCTGATTCACAACAATGACTCATTACAACTCTCCACATTGTAAATAAGAAATTGTTCTTAACATTTTGCCTGGTCAACAAAGGTTAAATAAAATAAATAGAACATTTATCTAACTTACTTATTAACAGGAAAATGCACTTATAGATTCTTTAAATAATATAGGTTGAACATATACATATTTACATATACATGGAGTTTATAAAAAAAGAAATAATCAAGCAAACAAATTTACAATTGTACAAGCAAACAAGCAAAGTAATATTATACAAGTTTACAAGCAAAATAAAGAAATAAATAAATAAATAAAATAAAGAAATAAATATGCTAACAACACTTAAAGAGGGGGTATTATGCAAAGGTGTTTTGGAGGGTTGGCCCAAACAACGCCTCTTGGTCCTCAGCAAATTGTCATTGTCTTCAGCATTCTCCCAGCTTCTCTTCCTTAGGTTTGGTGTTCTGGGCTCCACACTGGCCTTGATACGTGCTGAAGCTTCATCATCATCTTCGTTGTGAAGACAAGAGGGTGAGGTGTTTTTGGAGGGCTGGCCCCCACAAAACCTCCATCGCTTCATCATTGTCCCAGCTCCCCTCCTTAAGTTTGAGGTTCTAGGCGCAACACTTGCTCGGCCTTCATCATCTTCATCTGGAATAGGCTCTACCTCATTCCAGCTCCTCTTCCTCAAGTTTGGGGTTCTAGGCTCCACACGGACTTGTCTACGTGCTGGAGCTTCATCATCATCATTATCATCGTCCTCCCTTCGCCTCTTCTTGTAGTATCTAAGTCAATGAACTGTAATTAGTATTAGTTACTAGTTCACAAATCTTTATAGTCTTTATAGTGAAAATAAGATCAAAGAAGACAATTGTACCTTGAACGTTGGGAGAAGTTGGAGGACTTGCAGGAGATCTAAGGCGCCTTGGTGAGGGCAGAGGTTCCGGAATTGGCTCCTCTTCCTTCTGGTCCTCGTCATACCCTGAGTTGGAGTCCTCCTCATAATCCGAGTCTGAGTATATAAAGGCGTTGTTCTCCTCTTCTTTCAGTTGGGGGTTAGGAGGAGGAGGGATATCAGGAGCTGCAGATCCCACCATCTGACCCACAGCGAACTGTCACCCGGGTTCTTCTATGCCAAATGTAGAGCCAGTCACCTGAGAGGAAACACAATATTCAAAGTTAATTTTAAACCATTTTATCATAGTAAACCAAAAATCACATTTGTTCCTCCATTTATGTCAGTGCAATGCATTAGGCCTGTCCTATCCTAACTCTTTGTGTCATATATTTATACTTACTCTATTACATTTACCTTAGTAACATTTCAAGTACATTTTGCATTTATTTTACCCATAGAAACAAAGCTATGTGGCAATGAATGATTTCACATAAAATTTTATATTTCTATTGTTTTATCTATATCTGATAATGACTTGGTTTGGTGGGATAGTACCTGTGGTAAATATTTATCATAGGTTGTGTTTGAATGTCCACTAATTTCATGTCACCATCTCAGACAAAAAACTGAACAATCCAGTCTACATTGACAAAAATCTGTATGGTTATTAGGCAAAGCAAGGCAAGTTTATTTGTATAGCACAATTGGTACACAAAGTAATTCAAAGTGCTTTACAGAATAAGAAAGACGTTAAAATCACAATACAACAAATAAAAACATTAATAATCACAATTATTCTTCATAAAATGAACATTAACAGAAAGAGTGCAGTCATAAAATGAACATTAACAGAGAAGAGTGCAGAATAAAACCCTTAGAACCGTTCTGAGCCTGGATTTAAACATTGTCAAAGGCTTGTCTCACATTTTCAGGACGACTGTTTTTAGCTGCATAAAATTGAAACGCTGATTCCCCATGTTTAGTCCTGACTCTGGGCACCAGCAGGAGGCCTGTCCCTGAGGTCCTCAGAGTGTGAGATGGTTCATATGGCATATTAGTTGATATTACTAGTTTTATCACCCAGATGCCAGAGTCTGGTGTTCAAAATGCTCTGTGAAAGAATGCACTAAATAGTCAAGTGGCAGTTTGTGAAGAAAAGTTTAAAAACAATAGTTAAAAAAAAAAAAAAAAAGGTTATTTTTATTTATTTTCACTTGGGTAAAAAAATACAGAATAAGATACTTTATACAATAGATTGTGAAGGATGGTTATCAAAAACCCTCAGGGGGTTTCAAATGTGGTAACCTACATATAAAATGCATAAGCCTCTAATACAACAAAATTCATATCTGTGGCTTATGAAAGTCGATCAGACACATCAATACAGACAGAGTGACACATCAAGTTTAACAGGAAATGCCATCTGGAAAAGTGCACTTGTTCATACACAGGCATTTTAAAGCGTTTTGAAACTGGAATTGTGAAACGCAAAGGAGGAGGCCTGTTCCATGTTTTAGCTCCTCTGTATAGAACACTACACTGAGACTGGCTTGTGTGAGAGCAAGGAGCTCTAATGAGACGTCCACTACCAGTTGGATAAACATGAAACTCATTATTAAAGGCAAACATATTGAGATGTTGAGGGAGCATCTTTTTAATAGAACTGCAAACAAACTGACTGATTTACCATTCAATAGGTAAACTGTCAATACTGACCTGGGAGAAGAGAGGCTGAGAGTGTCTACGACTTACACTAAATACCATTCGCAAAGCTGGCTTTTGGAGACGGATAGGTTCAAGTTTAGTTTGGTGGGTGCTCGCCGCAAGCAATATTACAATAGTTAATATATGGACATATCACTGAATAATACAACAGAATTGTGACTTTTTTATTCATCAGGTGCTAGGGTTTTTAATCACTTATACACCGGCTGCCACTGATTACACTGATATGTGAAACACAGTGATCAGTGCTACAGCGTCACCTTTAGGAATGCACAAAGTTTAAAATGGAGAGGAGAAAAATTACTTTGACATTAATGAGTGAAATTTTGCAGAAAATTCACTTATGTGCTCCCAATCATAAAAGTCAATGAGACCTGTGCCCTAGTTTTCATAGTTTTGCATCTAGGAGCATTCACATTCACCATGATAAACAACAGGCAAACAGACAGATTACATTTTTATTTTAATGAACAAGTCCTAGGTGTTTGGTCCAACTGAGCTCATGTTTGGCATGTGATGGGTGCTGGTGGACCCAACAGCTACTATAATTAGGAAGAGAAGACAAGAGAGATCAGTAGTTTTACTCGCGAGGAGAACGGACAGAGAGGAAGCCCCAGTACGTCCCGAGTACAGAGGAAGCCCCAGTACGTCACCGAGTACAGTCCACTTTGTGAGTTCTGAGTTCTCAGCCGCTCTCGTTCGCTTTTTATTGATTGTTCAGGGCCCTAGTTACAATGCACCACTGTTGCTTAAAGGGAGGGGGGAAACATATGGCAACAGTGGAAATAGAAGGCACTACGCCAAGCTGTCTAGACTGTGAGATAACACAAAAACATATTCTTTCACAGGCGGTTGGAGTTGCATCCTTTATCTTTGTAGTAGTAGCCTTGTAGCTCTGTAATCTATGTCACCGACACCCTATGACTCAAAACACATGATTAAAAGCATTTCATAACAGCAAGCATAAATGAATATAAATGATAAAATATATAATTACTCTAACAGCATGACACATCTAAAGTTCAATAAACAGCCAAGTCAAAACAGAGTAATGAGCAAACAGTTACTGTCCGAACCAACTCAGCAGCGCCACCAGGATTTGGACCCCTATGGCAAATGCGACATGCATATTTTGGCGTAGGTCAACAAAATTCAGAATGGCGATAGCGCTCCATGAGACAAGCCAAAAATTGAAGTAGAGCATTGCGCTATGTCAAACAGGAAGTCAGCCATATGGACTGAAATTCCAACGCCTCTTTGGATTCTCCTTAGGGTTTGCCCATAGCATAGAAAATGTGAAATATCCCAAGGTGACCAAAAGCATGTTTAAAAGAGAATTAAAGCCACAATGTGTTCTTCACCATGTTAGCTATAGCTACATTCAAAACTCCACTCACCTCATAGGTTCATTAGTTCATCATGTTACTGTATTAATCATTGCTTTCCATTTAAGTGTATGTAAATAAACATGACTAAAACCGAACAGTCTAAACTCCTGGGGGGTAGATAACTTAATAAAAGACATTGGTATTGACGCAGCAGTGGAACATCTGACTACATGGAGAACAGTTAAACCCATATTTCATAATGAGACGCAGAGAGTGGTGGATCCCCATGTGGATATGAAATAAAATTATAACCCCAAACTTAAATTACATTTGATATACATATAATACATGTAAAGTGGAGAGAGTGTAGCCATTTTCTCATATAGGTAGCACTGTTTTACTTCATTTGCATTGAACAAATACATTTAATATCTTGTTTACTGCATGATGAGATTGTGAATGCACTTGGGAACCAATGAAAACTGGATTTCGTCAAGCTGAAAGTTTATTGGTATGTAAATTATAGAAACCAATTGATGAAACTGATTGTATTTGTCTTAGGATCTCAAGAGTAACATATAAGCAGGTAAATGGCAAATTTCCCACTCCCCAGACGCTTCCTCTAGTTTCTCAAGGGAAATACCAAGAGGGACAAAGGTATCTAACATTGTTTTAAAGTAGAGTAGCTTGTATTCTGTGGATATGCAAATGATCTGATGTCTTATGTGCTTACACTATAGGCTAACTAAAATTTCGAGTCAAGTCAATTTCGATACTAAGGAATATACAAGATACTCAATACTGATTCCAAAACCACAATGATAATATAAACAATCTCTTTTTCTTTAGAAAGAATTTGATTTACAACATTAAATGGTAGTGCTTTCTTTTGTATGACCATGTGGCCTTATATCTGTGTAATCCCTCAGACGTCCAGTAGGTTCCATAGTGGTCCATGGGCGTATACTAGTCTATGTGTCTTATACTTGTGAAAGATACAGCTCAAGATCATTCTAAAGCTATTCAGGAAAGGTTCATTTCTGTGCTGTGAATGACTTTTTTAGTATCAATACCTGCCCAAATGAGTACCTAGCTTCAACACTAGTTTTAACATAAATTAGTATCTGATTTTTGATACTTTTGACAACCATAATTTGGGCAAAGAAATACGTGTTTTGTAAAGCATGTTTTTAAAGTCCCAACAAGCACTCCACTTGGTGGTAGAAGCACTGTAATACTTGAGCCTCTTTGATCATTACAATCACACAGTAATACAGGTAAGGACTGAAAAGTGTCTTGCTTATGGACACAATGGCAGCACGTGTAGTTTTCTGTTGGATGTCCAGATGCCTTAAACTGTGGAATTCACTGGGCTATAATCTTAAAGACCTTCTGTAGTGCTTTTAGAAACAATTCAAAAAAACAATTAGATCATTCCAATTGAATAATTATTAAAATGACAAATAAACCAATACATAAATAAATATATATAATTAATTTTAATCAAAATATTGAAATATCTAAAAGGTAAATGCACAAATATTTGTTGCTGACTAGACCCTAGAACTCACTTTATTACAACACAAATCTGCATTTTAACAATACTAATTTTAGCTGTCCCCATAGACTATATATATAAATGGACATAGCTAACCTGTTAGTCGCTGCATCCCAAATAGGAAGTGAGCACGGGCACGCTCCCGGCTCCCACTAGTGTTAGCAACAGGTTTGATTGACAGCATTGCCCCTTCTCACCAGCGGTGCAGGTGGGAAGGGCATTACCTTCTACAGACTCACTCTGGATTGGCTCTTGGGTTGCTATGATACTTGCGGTTGAAATTCCAATTATGGAACTCAGCTCCAAATTCGCCCCTATAACTGCTAGCCTTGATTAGCTTCATTTGACTAGAGCCGAACGTTATGGGTGATGTCACACTAACTTAGTTCCACTTTATACAGTCTATGGCTGCCCCCCATCTGTGTTATATTATTTGACTATAGAATGTTGTGATGTCATCTGAAACTCAACAATAGCCTAAATCTCTCTTGTCTGTCTTGTCTGTTTCTTTAACAAGGCAACAATAGCTTTATGATTAGCCTATATGCTTGAGTGGCACGTATCTTGCTACACACAATGCTCTATAATTTTACATTTTGTATTAATTTGGTCTCGACAGCAAGTCTTGTAATAAATCAACACAATAGTACCTTTCACAATTATTTCATTTGAATTGAATCAAGGTGACTCATTGTGGTGGATACGGTTGCCATGACAACAAATTCTTTCCTAGCTGTTTGGATATTATTATTTCACAAATTAACATTACCGCTAATTAACATCTGGTATTAGATTATAATCATCAGTTTTAATTACACGTTTAGTTTTAATGAAGTATAATTCAATCTTTGTCATTTCATGTTATCTCAATTATCCAGTCACGTTTCACCCGTGTATGTGTGTGAGGAGAGTGCTTCCCCAACCAGCTAATGAAAAGTGCAGTTTTATTATAAGCCCCTTCTAATTCTGTGAAAATATATTGTTCTATTAAACTACAGCAGGTGAAGAGGAACATATATCATGAGGCTAGCAGTTCAATTTCCTGTCTGCTAACTGATTACCACAGGCTTCACACATGAGGCGAGTATAAATTTACAAAGTCCTTTCAGTGTACTGAGGAGGACACACAGAACATACAATGGAATCAGAAGGTGTTAAATGAGCGAATATGGGGTTCATTTTGTGTAACTGGGTAATACAAAGTTAATAAAGCTCTAATCTCTCGTTAGGTTAAAGTGTATTGATAAAGGAAAAAGTAATAGTAGTAATAGTGTGTATATACCACTAATGAAACTACTGTATAATGCATCAGGTTTGCGAAGTTGTAGTGTATTGTTTTGTATGCTGCTTTTTGTATATTTAGGAAGAATTGTCTTCTGGGAGCATGGGTGATGTAGGTTTGAGGGCTAGGTATTGGACAGGGTTTGAATAGGGTCCAGGAGAGATTAGATCACTCAAACATGCATGGATGATCTCTTCAGGCATGTTTTTGATGAGGGGAACATTATAACAACTGCATAATACCCCTTATTTAAAGACTTGAATTTCCCCAAATACTTTTGGGTTAGTGTAATTATGGAAGATAATTTGTTTCATCAGATTCTGCATTTTAAATGCCGCTGAATTTTTCACTTACCCCGAAAAAAAAACATGTGTGAATTGCCTTTATTCTGAATTTCATTTGATGAATTTTTAAGTATAAATTTTCCGTGTCAAATAAGTACATGTATTTCAAGCCCTCAAATTCAACAGTCTAAATTCAAAGTTTAAAATTTGCAGTGAAAAATTTCACAGCAAAGATTCAAGATGCCAAGGCATGAGGATGAATTCAGACTATTGAATTTGAGGGCTTGAAAATATCTGTGCTGAATATTTAAAGGGTGATTTTTTTAAAACACATTCAAAATGTATACCTAAAAATTCAGCAACTGAAATTCAGAATGAAAAGAATTCAAACATGGTTTTTCAGAGTAAAAAAAAATCAAAGTGAGAAATTCTACGGCATTTAAAATAAAAAATCTGATGAAACTTGTGATCTTCCATATGTAATCCCTCATTTGTCCAGGAGTGGTTGATAGTAGAAAAAGGTTGAGTGATGTGTTTTGGCCTCATGACACTATTAATTGAGTAGAGTTTTGCTTACTTTACTCATTTTAACCAAATACATGTTACTAACCTGAGCATGTCCACATTCTAACCGTACCTGAGTCCTGCAGTGATGGAGCTTGTATTATTCATAGCCGTGCGCTTGTGAGATGCTAACTAGCTTTCTGCCCATATGTGTAAGTCTCCTTTTGGGATTCATGCGATTATTTATGAAGCAATCGTGTCGTGCTGAGCCACAAAGCAGGTGTCTTTCTGCATGTTTGACTTGGATTTTCACACGTTTCATGCACACACTCCCCAACCTTTAAATCAGCTCTACACAGCTGTCAGCCATGTTTCTATTTACAAACACGGTGTCAGACTAGCTCACGGTTTCTTTTCTTTGCAACGCATTTGAAATTCTCGCTCTTGTTAACGGATACGGCACCTGTTTCAAACCAAATTCTCAGTCTTGTCAGTCTCCCTAAAGCCATTTTTCATTGTTATTGTCTCAAAGCTATTTCTGTTTTCTGAAAGTTTACCACTCCTGTTTCGAGCCAGGAGGCATAGCATGTACATAAATTAGTAACAATGCACCTGGAATAAATCTGCATACATTTGACTTTTGTATGGGCGGCTCACATATATATTCAACAAAGTGTTATTCTGTATTTTTAGAAAGCCAACTTTGTTATTTCGATATCACACAGAAAGTTAGTTGTTGGAATAAAGTTGCTGACAACAGTAGCTCAGTTGGAAGAGTGTTTGTCCACTGATCCAAAGGCTGGTAGTTCAAATTCTGCTCTCAACGTAAATGTCATTGGTTGAGTGGTCAGATTCACTGACCCACAGGTTGCTGGTGTATTGTTCCAGATTCACTGACCCACAGGTTGCTGGTGTGATTGTCCTTGGGCAAGACACTTAACCCACCTCATCCCCAGTGTCTGTATGAATGTGTGTGTGAATGGGTGAGTGGTTCGTTGATATAAAGCACTTTGAGTGCCTTGAAGGTGGAAAAGTGCTATATAAAAATATGACCATTTATGACCGACATTTCCCATTTGTATTAATCTTATCTTGCATTTTCCAATGCACTCAAATTTGCTGTAAAAATGTCTTGGCGCATAACAACCCAGTGGCAGTCTGATAAAAACCCTGCTGCTAACTACCCCACTACTAAACCCACAACCAATCAGCTCATGCATACAGGGACATGGTGAATGAAGTGTCTTGCCCAAACAGCTCAGTCATTAACAGAAATTGAACTGATGTTGGTAAGTGGGTGGATTTACAATCTTAAATGTTGTTGTTGCTGTGTTTTGTTACTGCCCATAACTGATGTGACATTCATGACCGAGTTGGCTCTTTTGAATGATTCTTTATAGCCACAGTATGTAACTTTTTAGCCTAATTGTTGCCCTGAAAAATATTCAAAACTATACGCCCTTACTGAGATTGAACTTACATCTCCACAAACCTGACTCCTGCTTGGCCTAGAATAGGGTCTTCTCATGCTTCTTTAAATGGACATGTTGTTCTTTTGGCCATAATCTTCCACAGTATGGCATAAAACTTATCTGTCTCCATGGAGAATGTTCCAAAGTATGGTTTTAACTTTCTATTTCCATCGAATCATGCAGGTGATATGCCACCTCCAGAAAGTTACATACACTAACTTTGATGTGAATGGTTCAAACCTGAATATTTCTCTAATTTCTCTAATTTCATCCATTTTTACATCGAATTACGCTGTACCAACACAAGAAATCAGCTCTGAAGCAGAACAGGTGACACGAGATAGATCTTTTTGCACAATAAACACATTTGTCATAATAATAGTCTATTTTTGTTGCAGTGCAAAGTTTCATAGATTATGCATCATTTCAAAAGGTAGACACACCCGCTTTCAATTTGAACAATTTAATCAAATCTGAGCCTTGGTCATGTCTCTGTGTGATTAGTTTGTAGATAAAATAAGTTCTCACATTGGGTTCTGTCATATAAATACATTTTAAAAAAGAGCCAGTCTTTATTAATCTCTTAGCTCTCTTGTCCATAATAGAAATCATTTTGAGTTATCTGCATAAGTCAGTGGTTGGTCTTTATTTTTGGCCACATTATATTAATCACTTACACTATTTAAAGTTACTGTTTATTGCTGATAAACTTCCACTTTTCCTGGCAACCATCTATAAAATGTGTATTGCTCTCATGTCATCTTCAGTTGAGGATTTATCACAAGCAGTAAAGGTTCTATAAATTCTGTAAAATATAAAGTAGTGAGCTCAGTTTGACCTTCATCCCTTCTCCTTTGCACTCCTCTTCATCCTCCTCTTCCTCCTCCTCTCTCTTTCTCCTCTATCCCCTTCATTCTTTCCATCCCTCCACTCCTCCTCTACACCTGGATTTACCCTGAGCACTGCTGACAGTAGTTCAGTGCTGGAAAGATAGATTTGCCATATAACACTTCCCCCACCTTGTGTAAATATATACTTTTGACTTTCAATACTTTAGAACTCTTATACTGTGGAATAAAGTGATACAATAGTCTAAATAAGTATGTCCTCTGGGCAAACTGTGTGGGTATAAAAAGGCATTTAAATATGAACCATTACAGCACAAAATGCATTTTTTTTTTTTTCAAAGTCCAGAATTCCAAGTCTCACAAAGTGACAAACTATAGTCACAACAAACCCTTTTCAAAGAGCCGCCTTGCTAGTTCTGGTTCTCTCAAAAACTGCGGGGCCACACTTCCTGCTTCATTCATTGTGTATTGGAAGTTAGCCTAGTTGTGCTAAAATAAATCAATATTTAAATACCAGGCAGAGGACAGCAAGCTATGGATAGATAATCACAGACAGCATGTCAAGACCTTTACTACGATCATAGACTGTAAATATAAATATTTACATAGCTAACCTGCTAGCCAGTGCATTCCAAATAGGAAGTGTGCATGGACACGCTTCCGGCTCCATCAACTCTGGCTCCAATTCACTTTACATTCAAAAATTGTCACCCTCTCTTTGTTAACTGCTGCAGTGAGCCTCATCATTTTGGTCTTAAATGTTCATATTAACCCGGTTTACATGATCCTGGTATTTTTATTTCACTATTTTGTCAGTAAATCAAGATTATGAGCATTAAAAACAGACAAATCAGGTGCCTTCTTTTCCCGAGGTCGCTCTAATGTTAGCAACAGGTTTGATTGACAGCGTTGCTACGTGCCCTCTCCCTGCTAAACCAGCGGAAACCTTCAACAGCCTCGCTCCAGACTGGCTCTTTGGTTGCTATGATACTTCAAATTCGCCCTTATAATGGCTATCCTTGATGAGCTTCATTTGACTGGAACCGAAGGCTATGGGTGACGTCACACTCCCTTAGTCCACTTCTTTATACAGTCTATGACTATGATGTAAAAACGTCACTGGGAGGAAGCTTCTGTGTTTAGAAAAGTAGGCATGTGTCTTGAAGTTAAAGCTAATTGAAATTAAGATTAATTAGTGACGTTACAATTGCTACAATCTGAATGACAGATAAACAGTTGACTTGTACTAGATGTATTTCCATGTTGTTTCAAGTTGTTTTGTTGTTTTTCCATTCTGAGATTTAGATTAGGTTAGCACTAACATTAGATTTGAGACATAAATACTTTTATAAACACACAAGTTTCCTCCCGTTAAGTGCTTACATCGTCGTAAAATGCCATCTGTGATCACCCATCCATAACTTCTGTCCACTGTCTACATACACACTTTTCCTGTTTTAGGTCAATAAGGATTACCAGAATTATTTCTATTTGCTAAATTCCAGAATAATGAGAGAAGGATTTTTTAAGAACAATTTTTCATTACTTTCTTCAAAGTCAGAAGTTTACATGCAGTAAGATTACTATGACTTTAAACAACCCAGAGGATCATGCCATGTCTTTGGAAGCTTCTGATAGGTTTACAGACAACATCTGAGTTAATCAGAGACACATCTGTGGTATGTATTTGAAGGCACACCTGAAACAAGACCTTGTTAAGATGCTGCTGAAGCTGGTAAGAGTGTGTCATTATTCACAGTGAAACGAGTACTGTACCAACATGGGCTGAAAGCTCTGCCATGATGAAGCCATTACTCCAAAAGAAACATAAAAAGATGCCAGATACAGTTTGCCAATGCACAGGGACAAAGACCTTAAATTTTGGAGACATGTTCTGTGGTCTGATTCTGTGTCCCAGAGATGAACGTGCTTTGGTCCGAAATGTGTATATCAACCCAAGAACAAAAGCAAAAGACCTTGTTAAGATGCTGCTGAAGCTGGTAAGAGTGTGTCATTATTCACAGTGAAACGAGTACTGTACCAACATGGGCTGAAAGCTCTGCCATGATGAAGCCATTACTCCAAAAGAAACATAAAAAGATGCCAGATACAGTTTGCCAATGCACAGGGACAAAGACCTTAAATTTTGGAGACATGTTCTGTGGTCTGACAAAACTAAACTTGAACTCTTTGGCCATAATGAGCATCGTTATGTTTAGAGGAAAAAGGGGGAAGCTTGCAAGCCTGTTGTGGGGTTGTTTTGCTGCAGGAGGGACTGGTGCACTTCACAAAATAGATGGCATCATGAGGAAAGAACATTATGTGGAAATACTGAAGCAACATCTCAAGACATCAGCCAGGAAGTTAAAGCTTGGGCGCAAATTGGTCTTCCAAACAGACAATGACCCGACGCATACTGCCAAACTGGTTACAAAGTGGCTTAAGGATAACAAAGTTAATGTTTTGGAGTGGCCATCACAAAGCCCTGATCTCAATCCTATTGAAAATGTATGGGCAGACCTGAAAAGGCATGTGCGAGCAAGGCGGCCTACAAACTTAGCTCAGTTACACCAGTTCTGTCAGGAGAAAGGGCCAAAATTCCTGCCACCTATAGTGAGAAGCTTGTGGAAGGACGTCCAAAAACGTTTGTCCAAAGTCATACAGTGTAAAGGCAATAGTACCAAATACTAGCGAAATGTATGTAAAATTCTGACTTTGAAGAAAGTAATGAAAGATTGCCTAAAAAAATCCTTCTTTCATTATTGTGGCATTTAGCAAACAGAAATAATTTTGGTAATCCTAATTGACCTAAAACTTCTGGTTTCAACTGTAAATACTGATTTATTTTAGCAAGACTCTGCTAAATCGGCTCCACACTTTTTGAGAGAACCAGAACTAGCCAGGGGGCTCCATGAAAAGGGCCTATTGCTCAAATCCTCCAGCTAAGTCCTGACCAAGCCTACCTCAAATCTGGAGATGGGTCCACTGCTCCTGACAGGTTGCCCCAGCAGCTTTAAAGGCTGGGTCAAAGGGACAATAAAGTGCACCTTATGGTTTTTATATCACCATGAAAAAACATAACTATAATATTGTGACAAATTGGTGTATGCATTTATCTACAGTAAACTGGGCCTATCCTTACATACCCACAGTTTCACCAGGATCTCTCTCTGCCATGTTCAAAGCCTCTGCAGCAGATATAGATTGAATTATTAATACTGTCAGTCAGATAGTCATCAAAAGAGTGTCCATCTTCAGAGGACACTTACTGTAATGTGTCAGGGACTGGACAGGGCTGATGGTTAAGTCAGACCACGACAAGCCACTGCAAAACTATTCCTACACTTTGAACACGTTTTTTTAAAGAATCTATTATTGTAAGCTACCTTTTACAAGACCTTTTATACTATTGAATATTTAGTTTTGTCATTCTAAATACAGTAGAATTTAGCTTTCGACAGTGGGTGGAGAGGATACAGTTGAAAGAGTTGACGTCAAAACTACCCAAACTGTGCAGTAGTAATGTAATCCTGTTGTGCTATATTTTTGGGGTCAGTTGCAAATCTCTTCTAATCTACAGTAATCTAAAAGTCTCTTGTGTTTTGTGTGGTCACTACTTCAGCTGTCTGAGTTAGAGTCCAGACCAGGGACATTACACACAATTTGGTAAAGTGCATTGGCAGCAGATAAATTTACACCATGCTAGTATATTATATAGAATGTGTTTTTTTTCCCTTACCCCCTGTCCCTGCTGCTGAATCTGTAATTACTTCTTTGTATCCATCCATCTACTTTCTTCCGCTTATCCGGGGCCAGGTCGCGGGGGCAGTATTCTAAGCAATGACTCTCATACTTCCCTCCAGCTCCTCCAGTGGGACCCCAAGGCGTTCTCAGGTCAGCCGAGAAAAATAGCCAGCATGTCCTGGGTCTTCTCCTTGTTTGTTTTTTTTTTGTTTTTTTGTTAGATGAAATGGTGACACTTGGGTAGGAGAGGGTTTGCATATATTTGGCATTGAGTGGGTGTAGTTTTTGTTCATTGTCAGAATTTCCTTTTCCATAATACATATTTTTGATAATATTTCTGCTTTGACACAGTTTTAGTCAATGTTATGCAGCTCATTAACATAGGATCAAAGGGACTTGACAAGAGAAATTCACAGATTAGTGCAAAAAGCATAAACGTAAACGGCATAATTCAAAACAAGAAAAACATTATTTCAAAAGGATAATTGTTGTTTTGCCATCAAAGTTTCAAGTATAAATTATGAATATGAAAGTTTCCATTGTTCATGCTACTATTTATTTTTATTGATGTATATTTTATATATTTTTTTTATTATTTGGGCCTGTATATCTATGCATTAATAACTAGCTGGCATCCATCCATTCTCCTCCAATTATCCAGGGTTGGGAGACTGCTGAAGACAATACACAGACAACAAACTCCTTTTTAATGCAAATGTGACCTAAAATATTAAAAAAATCATTATTGATTAAATTATATAACCGCATGGTAAATAGAGCTTAAATACTAAATGCCATCCATCCATTCATCCATCTTCTTCTGCTTATCCGGGGCAGTGAGTCCTAGGCTTCCTTCACCCCAGACACTTTCTCCAGCTCCTCCGATGGGACCCTAAAGGCATTCTCCAGCTGAGAGACTAAAGAGAAGTAAATATTTCAGTAGAATGTGAAATGGAACATCAACCTTTTTCTAACCTGATAATTTATATGAATGACAAGCTAAATTACACTAACACTACTGTTTCATTCACACATGTTTAACACACAAACCATGCATATTTAGGCTGAGTTCTTCTCTCAAACTGAAAACACTCTGTTCCACCTTGTAATGTCATGTGGTAACACAGGAAGTGCTCCCCTGTGTTTTAAAAGTCTGTACACCTTCACTAAAATTTGGATAATTTCAGATTGCCGATCTCTATTGAACAAAGGGTAAAAGGCAGCTACTAATTTACTACTGCTTCATGACATCACAAGGTGGAACGGAGCATTTTGAGCTTTGGAGATATAGACAGACTAATAAAAAAAAAGATTACTCAGACATGTGAATGAAACAACAACTCCAGGTATGTTTTTGATGAGGTAACAACATAATAACTTGGCTTACAGCTCAAAAGAGTCTTTTTTTTTTGTGGTATAGGGCCTTTAAATACAGGCCTAAGATGTTGTAATCTGAAATATAATGATGGCTTTAGGTATTTATATGTGTCTATTCTTAGATACCTAGGAGACATTTAGCAGCAGACGCAGTGCTAACTCTCAGGGATAGCTTATTCAAATCTACTTTTTAATTTGTTGCAACCAACTTATTCCAGGCCTCTCTGTTTCCCAAAATAAACTTCCTTAAGTCCTGTCGAGCCAAACTCTTTGAACAAAATAAAAATTCAACTTTCATCCCAACTCAAGACTTTGTGAGTTTGTGAGCGTTGTTATGTCAGAGCCACGGGCTGTGACGAGAGGAGGAGTACTTTTGTTTGAATACAGATTATGTTGTCAGGTCAGTATAACATCAGTCAGACTGCTCATTTAGCTCACTGGGATAAAAGAGGTCTACTGGGACAGTGTGTGTGTTATACCTTACCATTAGCATGTAGCGTTGATGTAATACTAAGATAAAACTCAATATTAAAAGTGCACTGCGTAACTTTTCTGACCTTTCTATCGCTCGCTTTTCTTCATGGCATATGTATACATGTATTTATATATATATATATATAAAACTGTGGAACACCCCAAATAAAGCAAAAACATCTCCCTGGAGACAAGCATAATACAACTACATGAAGGCTTAATATTCTATCCCAATTTCATTACCAGAGTCATGAATAAAGCATTAATTAAATAAGAGATGATGTGTTTTTTTACTATAGCTGTACAATGATTGGTATCTTTGTGGTCCTGGCTACTTTCTTTTACATGAAGCCTAACCCTGTATAGAGAATTTGTAATTTCATTTCTCTGACATGTGCCAATAGCAGCTTTCACACATGCCCAAGTGAACTCCAAGTCACCTCAACACTTTAAAACCACAAATGAGCACAGACAGTTTCCATGGTAAGTGTATATGTGTATGACAGCAGCTGAGGCGGTCTGGAGGTGAAGGTGAAGTCAGCTGTAAGTGTTAATGAATAAAAAAATAACACGATGTTCTGATATGAGAATTTTCTGACTGGCCAAACATATTAGATTTCAGTGTACAAGGAGTTAGTGCAGCTGTAATGTAACTAACTAGAGCATAACTGAATTGTTTTGAGACTGTATTGTCCAGGTTAAAGAGCCCATATCATCATCATATTATAATGTTTATTCATCACAAACATATCTGGAGTTGTGTTTTGTTTTATTCACACATGTTTAAAATGCAAATCCTGCAGTTCTTCTCTCAAACGGAAAACACTCTCTGTGTTTTTAAACTCCACACACCCTCATTAGAATCATTTGTATAATTTCAGCCCTGGAATTGCCAATCTCTACTGAACTAAAGGTAAAAGGAGCTGTTAACTTAAAAACTGACGCTTCATACGTCATAAGATGGAACAGAGCATTATGACCTTTGGAAATGTAGACAGAGTAATAATAAAGGGTTACTCAAACATGTGTGAATGAAACAAAACACATCTCGGTATGTTTCTGAGGAGGTAACAACATTATAATATGGCCTAAATCTCACAAAAGTCAATGTTGCATGATATAGCACCTTTAAATGATAAATTTGTTCTCTATTACTTGGTTGGACAACACACACAGTAAAACATTTGGTTATTTCAAGTTCCACTGACACAAGACTGCAATGGAAATGACATCTATCTGATTAAAATTGTTCTTCATTTTAACAGTGGTACAAGATAAAAATTTGCTCCATTCTGGTCTATGGTGTTTCTTGGCAATGCACTGGCTACACCCAGCTTAGGTTCCTCTGGTTTGCGTGTCAATTTAAAGTGGACATGTAATCAGTGATGGGAAGAATACTTTGAAAATTTATTTACAGTAGTTACAGAATACTGAATACCTGCATTAAAAAGTATTTTGTAACGTATTCTGGTACATGGTCCTATCAGAGTACTGTATTCTGAATACTCTGAATACTTTTACACTGAGTCACATTTAAATTATAGTGTAAAGACGCACCACAGGATTAAAAACAGCATTTATTTCACTGTTTGTTCTACATTTCCCGTCACTAATTGGAGAAGGAAAAATCACACCTGCCTCACCACAAGAGCAGAGCTGTTTATTTTTCACACTGATTCTCTGCAGTTTGAAGCCTATATATAATGCACTATTTTAAATATACATCCTGTCCTCAGGTCTCTGCACTGGCTCCTGTGGCTCAGAGAATAGACTTTAAAGCAGCTCTGCTTGTTACAAGTCTGTCCATGGCCCAGCACCAAAGTACATCTCCCACATGTTAGTGCCATATGAACCATCTCACACTCTGAGGACTTCAGGGACCGGCCTCCTGCTGGTGCCCAGAGTCAGGACTAAACATGGGGAATCAGGGTTTCAGTTTTCTGCAGCTAAAACCTGGAACAGTCTTCCTGAAAATGTGAGACAGGCCTCTACTTTGACAATGTTTAAATCCAGGCTCAAAATGGTTCTGTTTAGCTGTGCATATGACTGAAAGGTTTTTATTCTGCACTCTTCTCCTTTAATGTTAATTTTATGATGATTATTTGTGATTATTTATGTTTTGATTTGTTGTATTGTCATTTTAATGTCTTTCTTATTCTATTAAGCACTTTGAATAACTTTGTATAAGAATTGTGCTGTACAAATAAACTTGCCTCGCCTTGCCTATTTTGGCCTTTATTTAAAGATGCTTTTGGTCACTCATAGCTGATGGTTAACTTAAACATGTAAAAAGCAATTTCCATTTGATTTTGTTGTCATATTTTCGTTTGCTCATATCATGAACATGTCAAAAATAAACCTTCAGCCTTTTCAGCAGGTCTCAAACAATAATAAAACATATTTTTACTTTTAAATGCTATTTAAAAATGTAGCGGAGTAGGAAGCACAGATACCTGCTCTCAAATGTAGTGAAGTAAAAAGTATCCATTTTAAAATGTACTTAAGTAAAGTGCCGACACCTAAAAATTGTACTTAAGAACAGTACTTTACTACTTTTACTTTGTTCTGTTCTACCACTGATTTGGTGAGGGAACAATATTATAAGATGGTTGAAACCAAAAGACTAAACCAAAGACAAATGTTTCATAATATACGTCTTTAAAACATCCACAATAAGGAAATCAATGTTAGCTCTGAACATAAACCAAGCTCACAATCCACATTCTAATGAGACTTCCCCAGGCACTGCACTGCGATGGTCCACTGATCCTGATTCAAGGTCAGGTCCAGACGACTGTTTTC
>KN471528.1:1902-20656 GCA_000787095.1 Periophthalmodon schlosseri | reverse complement strand
CCCTACAGAGACACTAAACCCCTAACCTTAGTCTTTTCCCTTATCTTTATGTTTGCAGAGGTCATAAGATGTAGATAAACTGTGAATGACTGCATTATAGCAGCTTTCTTCTTCAATGGACCATTTACCCTTTTACCTCTTCAAAGGAGATGCAATCGCTTTGCCTAGAATGTGATAAACTCATCTACAGTGAAGACAAAAAGGTTACACCCATAGACTGTATAAGGAAGTGGACTAAGGGAGTGTGATGTCACCCATAGTGTTCGGCTCCAGCCAAATAAAGCTCGTTGAGGCTAGCTTGATTTACGGACACAACAGCGAAATAAAAATACCAGAATCATGTAGAGCAGGTTAAGACAAACATTTTAAGACCAAAATGACAAGTCTGACAGCAGCAGCTATTGGCGACAGGGGTTAGGGGCAACAGAATGCGGCGGCTAGCAGGTTAGCTATATCCATTTATACATCTCTGGCCCCTGAAAGTTGTGAACATGACTTATAAAGTGGGGTGAATGAGTAGTGTGCTAGGAATGCATTAGGAACAGACTGTATATATAAATGGACATAGCTAACGCACTAGCCACCATGTTCCAATTCACTTTCTATTGAAAAACCGTCGCCCCTCTTTCCTTATCTGCTGCAGTGAGCCTCGTCATTTTGGTCTTAAAATGATCGTATTAACCCGCTCTACATGACCCTGGTATTTTTATTTATTTTTTTATTTGTTTATTTTGTCTGTAAATCAGGATATGAACATTAATAACAGACAAATCAGGCGCCTTCTTTCCCCGAGGTTGCTCCCATTACCGTTAGCACTAAGTTTTGACAGCGTTGCTAAGCGCCCACACCGCTGGTTTAGCGGGGAGCAGGCACTTAGCAATGCTGCCAATCATAAAGACATTACCTTCAACAGCCTCACTCCAGATTGGCTCTTCGGTTGCTATGATACTCGTAGCCAGAATTCCAAATATGGAACTCGGCTCCAAATTCGCCCCTATAACTGCTATCCTTGATGAGCTTCATTTGACTGGAGCCGAATGCTATGAGCGATGTCACCCTCCCTTAGTCCACTTCTTTATACAGTCTATGGTTAGGAAAGTGCAGAATAAGTTTGGACCACCGCAAACTCTTTAAATTGACCTTAGTTCTGTTTTCATGGGATTTTAAGACAGTAAAAATCTGGCACAGTGCCTTCAAAGTAGATAGTAGTAGTAGTAATGTATTATGTAAAAAGTAAACCACCGCCAGTCCATAAAAGTGTATTTTTAGAGTGTATTTTTACATCTGCAGTGGATAAAGATGTGTTATCTCTCTCCTATTTCCGCTTCCACTGCCCCCGCTTAGGATGCTCCCAGTGGGGGGTGGAGGAAGCGCGGTTGGGGGCTGAGCTGTGGGCTGGAAGTGCTTTGTAGATGCTCTATCCCACGCTGAGAAGCCAGGGGGCGCTATCCAACACCTCCTCTGACTATTTCATCACCCTAGCTGCACTATTGGAGGATACATGTGTCTCATACCCCACACACGTAAGCCCAGAAAGTGATGTTATTCTGTACAGGCTATCATAAATACTGCATGGCGTGATTTAATTTGAGAGATCAGACAGAAGCCAGAGAGTCTTGAGTGGTGATGAGCACAGGTTTTTTGGACAGCAGAGCCGTTCAAAAGGCTCTATGACAGAAGCCGATGTGAAAACTAATTTTATCTACAAACTAACCACAGGGAGAAACAACCAGAGCTCAGATCTGTTTAAAATGGTTCAAACTGAGAGTGAAAGTGTGTTTACCCTTTCAAATAATGCATAATCTAAATAAAACATTGCACCACAATAATAACAATTTAAACTAACTGTTATTATGATGCCAAATGTGTTTTTTGTGCACAAAGCTCTCAAAAAGCTCTCACTCATGTCGCCTGCTCTGCTTCTGCACTGATTCTTGTGTTGGTTCAGTGTAAATCAGGATAAAAATGCATAAAAATCTGAAAGAAAAACATTTGGCTTATTTCAAAACTGAGATCCGATTCCAGTTAAGGAACCACTACAAAGAGCCAACGCATTCACGTATGTCAGATTATTCAGTCTGATGCACAAATGTTCAAACATGTTAACAGGCATTTATAACACTTTATCAAAGAGCAATAAATGTGATATTTTACATTTTATCAGAAAAACACAATATTTACAATCTTTAAGTCCATTTCACTGCAACTCTTAAAAAGTGCAGTTTGCCTCATATATCAACTCTCTGCTCCTTGTGTGTAGTTTAGATGGTAAAATCAATATTGAGTGTCTATGGTCCTCATGCAGGAACTGTTCAGTGGAGCAGTGACGAGCTGCTGAAGCCTGGGGCCAAACCCTCCATCACAAACTCTATTATGCTCCCATACGTCATCAGGCTGCACCAAATACTTAAACTCAATGTTCAGAGGAGAGTTACACACAATCTGTCCAGCTCTACAAACTTTGACTGGGATGATAATAATAATAATGCATTCTATTTATTAGGTATCTTTCCGGACACTCAAGATTGCCTTACAATAATAAACAAGTACAAAAGCATTAATATACAAACAGTAAAATGCAAATTTAGAACTTTCTACCCTGTTGTAACGTTGTTCATTCATCAAAAACATGTCTAATCGGTTTTAGATGTCATCTGTTCATGCTTGAGTAATTTTGTGATCTGCTGGTGCCCAGAGCCAGGATTAAACATCAGCGTTTGAGTTTCATGCAGCTAGCTTGAGTAATTTTGTGATCTGCTGGTGCCCAGAGCCAGGATTAAACATCAGCGTTTGAGTTTTATGCAGCTAAAACCTGGAACAGTCTTCTTGAAGATGTGAGACAGGCCTCTACTTTGACAATGTTTAAATCCAGGCTCAAAACGGTTCTGTTTAGCTGTGCATATGACTGAAAGGTTTTTATTCTGCACTCTTCTCTTTTAATGTTAATTTTATGATGATTATTTATGATTATTTATGTTTGATTTGTTGTTTTGTGATATTAATGTCTTTCTTATTCTGTAAAGCACTTTGAATTACTTTGTGTACGAATTGTGTTATACAAATAAACTTGCCTTGCGTTGATCTCTCCCGGGCCCCATTCGAACCCTCCTTACCTCCAATGAAAGGTAACACGGTGATCTAAATTTGTTATGTATTAGCAATTAATACCCCCAAGTGTAATACTCTCTCTTTAAGTAAATCTTATGTTCTTATGTTTTGTCCAAAAAGCGTCCAAGCGCGCTTTAAACAGGAGGTCTCGGAGCGGCTCCATTCGTACTCTGGAGGGGGGCGAGTGCGGTGTGAACGCAGTCGACCTCGGGCCGACCAACGCAGTCCGCTGTAACAGTAGAAGTGCTTGGAATTGGGCAAAAAAGCGCTCGGATGAGGTATATTTGTATGAATGGGCGCTGCAGAGCTGCTGTTTGACACGCTCGTCTGAAGAGGTAAATTGGATCATCTTAATGTCAGCGACAGTCTCCTCCTGCGTCTGTCCGTCCCAAACGCTTTTTCTCCTCCGCCACCAGCGCGTACAGTCCTCCACCGCGTATAAGTGAAGAGAGCGTGCGCGCGTATTCACAAGGCTCTGTCTGCTTGATGCGCGTTGTAGTAGAAACAGGCGATCAGCTGATGGACTCTCAAGTGGTAGTGTTTGGGGTGAATGATGCGCGGTGTATGTGAACAAGACCGACCCAAAAGTAAAGTAAACTGGACTAAACCTAGTGCACACTGGGATCGGTCCACAGAGCCACTGACGTGTGAAAACGACCTTGGCTATCCAAGAGCTATGAAACATTTTGTCCTAAAGTAAACATTTAAAGGACATTTCATATTTTTATTCATGTGGGGGACATTAACACACAACTTACAGAGGGCACCTCCCCAGTCTAGGTCCTTGCAGACATGTGCAACCTTGAAATTTCGAAAAGGTAAAGGAATTAATAGCCTGTTACTTAAATAGTGCATTCCTATGAGAGCCATACAAATAATAGGAGCAGTGTAGTAAAATGTATCAAATTTAAACACAGTTCTTTTAAAAATAAAAGCATGAAAGGTAGAAGTCCTTGTGGAGTAGCTACCTTCAGCCTTAAGCTTGTTTCTATCTCTGAAGCCAACAGCAAATTGTGATAAAATATATATTAGGAAAACAATAAGAAAAATATGAGGTTAGAAACGTTGGGAGACACAACAAGGTGTTAGACAAGTTATATGATCAATTTTTTGGATTAAGTTACAAGCTATTTATTTAATAGATTCTTTTTCCAGACCAAGGCTTAGTTCGTTTTCATACCTGACAGTTTGGACTGTGGTCTTCCTCAGAGTGGTCACCTGATGTTGCTGTGATGTGTCCAGTCAGCTGATTTAAACAGGTTTTGGCGCTGTCTTCTTACTGGGATTAGGGGGCCTTTTTACTCTCACACACCTGGGATACTGTCCTGAAGAAGTTGGACTGCAGATGGTGCTGTTGTCCTGCCTCCATCGAAGACCAGATGAACCTCATTGAAGTTACAAGCTGTCAGTAAACTAACGATTACATATCACACAGTTTAATAGTAATTGTAATAATATTGGACAAATGTAAAGCTGTGTAGAGCCAAATTAGGTCCTTGCCATTGGGTATTGAAGAAACCAGGCAGCTACAGTATATTTATATCCATCCATCCATTTTCTTCCACTTATTTGGGGCTGGGTTGTGGGGACAGCAGTCTAAATAGGGACTCCCAGATTTCTCTCTCCCCCCAGAAACTCCCTCCAGCTCCTCTGGTGGGACCCCAAAGTGTATATTTATATCTGAACCCAAAATATTATAACCAGAGAGCACAGATTCCACCCATTCTACCTTAATTGCATTGTCTCCCCATCTGTAAAAATATTGTTTTTAAAGCATTAATTCTTCATTCCTGGCTTTCTTTTCTTATTTTTATTTTATTCATTGGCTTTTTATGTTTATGTTATATTTTATGCAGTTGTCAATGTGTTTGTATCTATTGATGTTGTATTCATTCTGTGCAGCACTTCGGAGACTGTATTGAATAAAGTTGTTTTCGATAATACTTTTATAACTTTTTGAAGATGTCAGATAGAGTTTTATGTTTAAGGAACTCTGGAAGCTGGTTTAGCATTGAACCATTTTCCAACTACCATAATATTGATATATCCTTGGTTCTACATTTTCCCTTTCTTGATAATGACACTACCCCTCACTATGCTATAAATAAAACATAATTAATATACATAAACATACATAAATGTAAAATAGTTTTTCCAGTTGTGAGACACCTTTATGGTTCAATAATCAGTGTCCATTTCAGTTAGAATATTTGGGTTCAATTTCATTTTGTGTTGCATTAGGAAGGGCATCTGATTTAATATAACTATACCAAATAACTGTTTTTAGACAAGATATGATAGACCAGATATGTATAGACTGTATTTATAAATGGACATAGCTATTCTGCTAGCTGCTACATTCCAAATAGGAAGTGATCATGGGCATGCTTCCAGCTCCATTGACTTCTAGTATTTTTATTTAGCTATTGTGTCCGTGAATCAAGATATGAACATTAATAACAGACAAATCAGGCGCCTTCTTTCCTTGAGGTTGCTCCCACTAGCATTAGCTCTCTGCTAAACCAGCGGTGTGGGTGGAAAGAGGTGTTACCTTCAACAACCTTGGTCCCGATTAGCTCTTTAGTTGCTATGATTCTCGCGGTCATAATTCCAAATATGGAACTCGGCTCTTAATTCTCCCCTGTAACTGCTCTAACCTCGATGACTTCATTTGAATGGAGCCGAACGCTATTGGTAATGTCACACTCACTTAGTCCACTTTTTTATACAGTCTATGGCATGTGGCATTAAAGCATATCCTGTTCAACATGGGATTTTGAAATCTGTAAATACACTTCATCTTCACACTGTAATTCACATCATTATGCTTTTATTTCATCTTTTTCATGTCAAGTTAAAATCAATACATCAGACTATTTCTATATGAGACAAAACATGCAGGTTGTCTGCTCATTTTTTCAGCCAAAGTCCTGTTTGACCTTGCACCTTTTGTCTAAACATAAAGCATTGATCAAGGTATATCTAATTGTATTGTTGTATCCCTGTAGACCTGTGCTGAAGTGTGCATTCACAGATAGTATTGATTTGTCCATTGAAAAATATGTGCTATCTTAATAATGTTGTTCCCATAGCAGCAAACCACTTTATGTTTATCGACATTTACCAAACGATCTATCATAAAGGTCATCACATTTTTCCCTTAATGTTCCCATTCAAAGAGCCACTAGTAGATGGCCATCATGCTGTATTTAACCACTCATACCTGGCCTTAGACTTGCTGTTCAATGCTTATTTACCTTTTGGAACACTTACTTCAGAACCTTGTAGTCCTTCATAGTGAAATAAAATACATCCAGAGGTTGTAGTAGCCTCAATAAGTAAGAGTTCAAAATAATATTACTCAACTAGGAGACCAAAGTAATGGTTCAAGACATTAGTGAAGTCACAGAAAAAAAAAAAAAAATAGTTGTCAAAACTATTATTCAAGTATAGTTACTGTGGAGGGACTATGTTTCTCGGCTGGCCTGGGAATGCCTTGGGATCCCACAAGAGGATCTGGAGGAAGTGGGGTGAGGGAAGTCTGGGAGTCCTTGTTTAGACTGCTGCCCCCGCAACCCGGCCACAGATAAATGGAAGAAAATGGATGGATGGATGGATGGATAGTTATTGTGGGCATAATCCAATTTCAAGCTAATGTCATTGGACAAAACATGGAATTATTTACAAAATGTGATATTTTCAAAAGGACACCCACAAAAAAACACAATTGTACTAATCTTGTAGTCTTGTACTAATTTACTATTCTCAACACAAAGCTTTTGTTTGTTGATTTACTCAAAGTGGAAAAAGGCTGGTCCCTCAGGTCCTTGGTTCATATGGCTCTAACTAGGCCATGGAGAGATGTGTACACAAACAGAGTAAAAAAAATATGGTGTCTAAAAACAACTCAGACAAGAATTTTATTTAAAAAATTACTCTAGTAAATGTACTTGAGTGAATGTAACTTAGTAGGACTAGCCAAATCTGAAAACCTCCATATGTGCTAATGTTATAAAAGTGATTTGTAGAGTTTGCCATTGAAGGGATATACTACTGTGTCTGTTTTCTTTCTTCATATACTATATTCACTCATTTACATTTAAAATCGTTATGTAAGTGTGTCCATTAGCTCTCCTTTTTCACTAAGCCACCACCATGTTTCCAATACTTTAGAGCAGTAAAACTTCCATGGACCAGTTGAGTCACTGCAAGAGTAAAAAAGCTTGAACACCTTTACTCTATGGAACAGTGAAAAACATTGTCCTTCACACCCAATATATCCCCATCCAAAATAGAAATAGACCATGCCTTACCTGGAAGTACCATTCAAGGGTATGCAGCAGACAGCAATGTATTCAAAGCATTATTGGATATCCAATGACATTACAACATTATATTGGGCTGCTTGTATGATATTTATGGAGAGGGGAGCAGGTGAAATAACTATTGTTAATAAGCAGATTAGTTGTAATATAGTTGTAATTCAAAGGCCTATAAAACTCAGGATTTTCAGTTAGCCTAACGTTAAACCAACGGAGATTTTGAGATTTGAAGTTGCTAAAATTTGCCAAAAACTAAACTTAGCATACATTCAAAAGTATTCTGACTATGGGTAAGTGTTTTTACCACTAACCCAGCAGTTTATGAGACAGTTGCATTTAAAGTTTTAGATTTTCAATACTAAGCTACTAGTCACTAACTGTAATGATCAGGTCCAATCATAGACTGTATATATAAATGGATAGCTAACCTGCTAGCCACCGCGTTCCAAATAGAAAGTGATCATGGGTGCTCTTCCGGCCCCATCGACTCTGGCTCCAATTCACTTTCTATTGAAAAATTGACACCCTTCTCTCTGTAACTGCTGCTGTCAGGCTCATCATTTTGATCTTAAAATGTTCGTATTAACCCGCTCTACACGATTCTGTTATTCTTATTTTGCTATTGTGTTCATAAATCAAGACATATACATTCATAACAAACAAATCAGGCGCTTTTTTCCCCTGAGGTCGCACCTGCTAGCGTTAGCAACAGGTTTGATTGACAGCGTTGCTAAGTGCCCGCTCCATGTTAAATCAGCAGTATGGGCAGGAAGGGGCATTACCTTAAACAACCTCGCTCACGATTGGCTCTTTGGTTCATATGATACTCATTGTCAGAATTCCAAATATGGAACCCAGCTTCAAATTCTGCTAGTCTTGGTGAGCTTCATTTAACTGGAGTTGAATGCTATGGGTGATGTCACACTCCCTTAGTCCACTTATTTATACAATCTATGGGTCCAACATTTGTAGGCATAGATGATTCTCTTACAACCCATTATTGCATTACAAAGGCATTGATATCAAATGAATGGGACAATAATCCAATTAAAAACTTTTCTAATATAAATATAAATGTAAAATACATAACAAAATATGATCAATAATAATTCAAATCATGTCAGTTGAGATCTTGCTTCTTATTACACTTTTTGCCAGTGATGGTAAGGCATTCACTGTGTCCTCTGAATCAAAACATGTCCTCATATTTCTCTATGGTGGTAATGTCAAAGCACCATCCAAGTATGTTTTACACTTTATACCCAATATATTATGTAATTCATTCTTTGCTTAAGGGAAAATGAAAGTTAATAAAAACTACATTGTTTTTTTTTTTTTCTACCCCAAAGACAAGTTTACAAAGTTACTACTCTCCCTCCTCCCATAGGGCGACACTGCAGCAGTTAGCTTTATATAAACTAGCCCAAATCATTATGAATTCAACTAGAGCTACAGAGAAGCCTGTGATATGCCCGCGCTGTGGTCCTCTGGTGCAAAAATACAGTTTGCTATTATTGAAAAGAGATATAATATTATAGCATGAGGGGTGTTTGGGTAGACCATTTGCATATCAAAGGAATCCACAGTGGGAGTGCAGAACATGACTCAAATATGCAATATGTGCAATTTTGAATATTTTAGTCATGTGCTCTGGTATCAGCATGGACCTACATACATGCTTGGTTTAGTAAAGTAGGCCTATATAAATTAAAGACTTGATAGCTCATCACTAACATATGGCTAGTGCTATAGTTGGCTCCAGAGGGACAGAGGTACTGGTTGCCATGGTAATGTGTAAGCTTTTGCAGCTAATGGCCCTATACTGTTATATTTTTGACATATTGACAAGTTTTTAATTAACTGAAAATAGGCTAGTTATTACTATCACATTAACTAACCAAATTCATTCATTCATTTTCTGGAGTCATTTTTCTAATTGTGATGGTAAATGGTCACATTTTTATCTTTCCACCTTCAAGGCACTCTAAGTGCTTTACACCAAGGAACTACTTCCATTCACACACACATTCATACACCAGTGTATGCAGATACTGTGGGCAAGGTGGGTTAAGTGTCTTACCTAAGGACACAACGAAAACATTCATCTGTGGGAGCTGGAATCACACCGCCAACCTGTGGGCCAGCGAATTTGGCTACTCAACATAAAAATCATGGGCACATTTCATTTCCTAACCTTAATTATAACTCTGTTCCTAAAGTTCACATCACTTTATAATGACCACTCACAGCAGACCGTCCCTCCGGAGCTTACTAGCTACCACCAACCATCTAATAACTTGCTGTAACTTGTGTATGATATGGGGCTAATGTCAGATTTATGTGTTTCTATGTATTTCTCTTTCAGGGCTAAACTGCTACACTGCTGCTTTGCATTGCTCTGATCTCCTCCATTATCCAACACCGCCACTATCCAAGGCTTGACAAACAATGTCAATGTATATGATCTGTATAGTACAAATGAGGAGTCATCTAAAAAAAATCTCAGAAAACACTGTAATGCCCGAAAAGTGACTGATGCCCTTTTGATCCAGCCCTTGTTATGCAGGAGAAGGAACAAAGACAGTTAGAGGCACTGATTTTTTATGATGATGATGATAGTAGTAGCCTACGCAATCCGCAAAAAATATGAGAGCTTGCTTGTTCAAAATATTTTTGCACAGTTTTATTTTTATTTGGAAAATATGGGTTTGTAGGCCTATAACTTTTCATGAATAGCAAAAATGTAATTAAAAATAAAAGTAAGTTGAGTATTTATTATTTATTTAGTATTCAACTGAAATTAAACATATCTATTTTGAAATGAAAATACCTTTGCACAGTTTCATGTTTTTGTGCTTGACTTGAATAGGGAACTACTTAGAACCTACTTTAAGACTGTAACAATGTCCTAACAATAATAGGCCTAAGTGACGCTATACCTTTTCCTACCACTAGAGGGAAGCACCGGTTTTGACGCGCTGCTTTGCCTCGCTGAGACGGAAGAGGAGGCTCTGTGCAGCGGCTGGGCATCATCAACATGCCTACAGCTGTGATCATGGAGGAAAACTATGAGAAACTACTGGAGCAGTGTGAAGCCCAGGAACTCGAGGTAAGAGCCGAGGTAGAGTGCACAGGCAGTTTGTGTCAGGAGCTCGTTTGGCTTTGTAATCGGCCCGTACGTCTCTGTTCTTAGCCAGTGTTATGACAGCTAGCGCTAGCCTGCTAATGCATAAAACAGTGTCTTTAGTGATAATTTCCGGACCTTTGTGGAATATTATCTCATACAGCCCCTGCTATATAGTTGTTCCTAAGTGGAAAACATCACATTTATAATGTACTGCTAGATCTGCCCTAAAAAATTCAAAATATAGGGAAATGTCAGCTAGCTTCAACGGCTATAAGAGTTTAACCACAACATACCATAAACCAATTTTACAGGGTTAACGATAACGATATAGCAACCTTTTAATTGCTGTATTCTTAGATAGTAATCTAAGTTCAACTATCACTTCCCGACTACTGATTTTACAGTGATTTAGCACTATCGTTTACATGTTGTATTAACTTGTATGAACGCAAACTCAGTCTATGACTGTGCATGGAGTAAGCTAGCAAATGTGTTGATGTTAAGTAGCCTATGCTTGTATTTTATAAAGATATGCATGGTGAAGCTTAAAGTGACTTTCTTGAAGAATAAACCTGATATTACTGATGCAGTGTTTCTCACTGTTTATACTAAAACTACGGTAGACTATGGAGTGATATTTTAGTAATTTTATTTAGTACATTTTTGAAGTGTAAATGGAATTTATTGCCTCTGCTGATCCAAAAAGTTTCAGATTACCTGTAGTCACTATGTTACATTTGCCATGGTGGTCAGATAGCTTTTTGACTATGGGGAAAAAAATTAGACTATATGAGGTTACCGTAGTCTCCTCTGTAATGGGACAGACTGACTGTATTTACAGGCGCACCAAAAATCTGTTATCGCTTATCCGATTATTTAAATGTCATGTAAAACATCAGATTTTTTTCTGATTGTTCACACCTGTGGAGGAAAATTGTGCAAAAAAGGACAAACTAATGGGGTGAGCACAAAAATGAAAGAGAAATGTTAATGTATTGTATGTTCCAAATCCGACAGTTACAGATGTCACCAGGTGTTTTTAATGTTTACATTTCTTTTGTGCACGTAAACATACACCAAAAACAGATCTAATTATTGTGTTGCCAGATTTTTCTAGTTATTAGGGATGGATCGATCCAGCTTTTTCTGTTCTGATACCAATGTTGATACTTTGTGTGTAAGTATCTGCTAATATCAACCGATACTAGGGCAGAAACTGAAAATATAATTAACTTCCTTTAAACACAAACAGTGTATGGTAAAAAATGATCCAAATGTGGTTTATTTATAATTTACAGTAACTAAAACAGATATTGGCTGAACCGATATCTTGGACACCGATACCCGGTCCACCAAAATTTACAAAGTCAGCATTGATATCCGATATCAGTATTGTATTGGTTCATCTCTACTAGTTATGTTTCTTGTATTAAATTATCAGTTCATATTTGAGTCTTTTTTCAAATGTTAATACTTCTGGACATGTTTAAAATGTACACTTAGAACAGAATCCAACTATTAAAACATATATTGCTAATCTAGTTGTAATCACAATATATATCTGAAAAATTTGATATTTTGCCAAAATTATTCAGTCCTATCAATCAGATTTTTATTGAGTTTTTCTTATGCTGCCTGTGTTTCCTTTGTATAGGCACCAGGGGGCATTGCAACACCTCAAGTCTACGCTCAGCTGCTTGCTCTATATTTACTCCACAATGACATGTAAGTCTGTGCTGTTGCATCATTTAAACGCATTACACTTTTCACCAGACACTTATTTGTGAATTCAAAACAAGAGCAGGCTCATTTGGATTGTCATCGTGTCTGATACTCGCAGTGGTCATGATTTATAACAGTGAGCAGTGAGCATATTGTCCTGGTTAGACATTGGATATTGATAGACCGTTTGGAAGTGTGTCTTGAATCTAAACAGCTCATAAATGCAGGTACATGTGACCAGTGCATGAGGCATTACAGGACAGGAGTACATTATCAAAAATAAAAGCTGTCCTGGAGATGGGTTACATATTGTGTATTATTTGAAGGTACTGACCTTATTCCGCCCCGCCCCCTTTGGCAAAAGTTTTGCAGCTAAAATATGATATAAAATAGGTTGATTTGTGTAAAATGTTCACTGTTCATATGACCAGCAAGTCAACACTGCACCAATTCTCTAGGAGGCTTTAAAATGGCTCTGTAGTCCGTATGAACTTACAGCCGCCCCCTTTGGCAAAAGTTTTGCAGCTAAAATATGATATAAAATAGGTTGATTTGTGTAAAATGTTCACTGTTCATATGACCAGCAAGTCAACACTGCACCAATTCTCTAGGAGGCTTTAAAATGGCTCTGTAGTCCGTATAGAACTTACAGTTGAAACCAGAAGTTTACATACTCTGTATAAAAAGACACATATGCTATTTTTTCTGACTGTATGACATGAAATCAGACAAAATTTTTCCTGTTTTAGGTCTATTAGGATTACCAAAATTATTTCTATTTGCTAAATGCCAGAATAATTAGAGAAGGATTTTTTTAAAAACACTTTTTTTCATAACTTTCTTCAAAGTCAGAAGTTTACATACATTTCATTAGTATTTGGTACCATTGCCTTTAAAATGTATGACTTGGGTCAAACATTTTTGATATTCTTCCACAAGATTCTCACAATAGTTGGCAGGAATTTGGCCCATTCCTCCTGACAGAACTAGTGTAACTGAGCCAAGTTTGTAGGCTGCCTTGCTCACACATGCCTACTTTTGTTCTTGGGTTGATATGCACATTTCAGACCAAAGCACATTCATCTCTGGGACACAGAACCCATCTCCTTCCTGAGCAGTATGATGGCTGGACATTCCCATGGTGTTTATACTTGCGTATAACAGTTTGAACAGATGAATGTGGCACCTTCAGGCATCTGGAATTTACACTCAAGGATGAACCAGACTTGTGCAAGTCCAAAATTCTCCTCCTGATATCTTGTCTGATTACTTTTGACTTTCCCATGATCAGGTGTGATCAGGTGTCCCTTCAAATACATCCCCAGTTGTGTCTCTGATTAACTAAAATGTTGTCAGAAGTTTCCAAAGACGTGACATCATCATCAGGGTTTTCCCAGATTGTTTAAATGCATACTCATATTACTGTATGTAAAGTTCTGACTTTGAAGAAAGTAATGAAAAATTGTCTTAAAGTCCTTCTCTCATTATTCTGGCATTTAGCAAATAGAAATAATTTTAGTAATCCTAACTGATCTAAAACATGAAAAGCTTAGTCTGATTTCATGTCAGACAGTAAGGGGAAAAAAAGCGTATGTGTCATTTTATATAGTGTAAGTAAACTTCTCGTTACAGCTGTATTTGCTGTCAAAATCGGCAGCCCCTTGCCAAGCAATATAACCCAAATGATGATGGCGGCACCCATGGCAACTTCTGGAATGAGGTGAATAACGGGTACCAATAGAATTGAAACAGGACAGCTCATAATATATTATGATTGTATTGAAATGGTATACCTGAAAAGTATTTGTAGTCCTAAAATAGTTCTACAAAACACCCAGTTACAAGGTAGCAGGCCTATGATGAACTATTTCATACATAACTTTCAAGAATTCTCAAGAATGAATCAGATCTCAATTTAATACCCATCTACTATTTTACAGGAATAATGCAAGGTATCTCTGGAAAAGGATTCCTCAAGCAATAAAATCGGTAAGTCTTTTTTGTACATGAAAACTGTGAACCAATCCTGCTTCTATTATTTAGACAGCCTTATTATGAAAGTGTTTCGCCTTCCCACAATGGGAAGCCGTAACATTAATGCAATACTTGGCAGCCTATTAATGTGTTGATACTAATCCTCCAAACTACTTAAGGCTGCTCTTAATACATGTTAAAAAGCAGATGACAAGACGGTGTGTAATGTATTTAATTTGATTTAATTTGTACAGAATCTTCTTAAATGAAATACAAAACATAAAATAATTTCTAACCTGTAATATTACAACAAATACAGATCACACTGGGGCTGCACATTATACTGCAATTGATCAATATATGAAAGCTGAACAGTATATTTTGGGGCTCAATATTTTTGTGTGTACAATTTCTTTGCAAAAGTTGGCAGGTTTTTGCCATTTTGATGTAATAAGATAAGACTTGAGCTGTAGAGGCCAGAATAAATAACGTCTGGCTAATTATTAGTTCATTCTCCTAGTTAGTTGTTGCAGCTCAGACCTTTTAATCAGACTGTCATAAAATAGTTTCAATACTATCATTTATCGCAATATTTCTCTGTAGCGATATATTGTGCTTCAAAATGTGTTATCGTGACAGACCTAAATTTGAGTTGGCAATTGCAAAGGCTGCAGTTATTTGGATAATAGTATGTACAGTGCAAAAAACAAATGTCTTTTATTTAAAAAAAGATCTTGTTGTAGCTGTAGTTAGATCTCTATGAACATGTTCTGAAATTCATCAGATTTTTGTATTATTTTAGTAGTTAATATTTCAGTCTTCTCTCAAATGTATATATATATATATAGATATAGATATAGATATAGATATCTATCTATATATCTGGAGCGAGGCTGTTAAAGGTAATGCCCCTTTCCATTCGCACAGCTGGTTTAGCAGGGAGTGGGCGCTTAGCAATGCTGTAAATCAAACCTGTTGCCAATGCTAGCAAGAGCGACCTCAGGGAAAGAAGGCATATGATTTGTCTGTTATTATTGTTCATATTTTGATGAAATGGTGAAATAAAAATCCCAGGATCCTGTAGAGTGGGTTAACGCGAACATTTTAAGACCAAAATGACGAGCCTGAGCCAGCGGTTATGGAGAGAGGGGCGACAGTTTTCAATATAAAGTGAATTGGAGCGATGGAGCTGGAAGCACGCCCATGCTTACTTCCTATTTGGAATGTGGTGGCTAGGAGGTTAGCTATGTACATTTATATATACAGTCTATAGTGCAGCCCTAGACTATACTGTACATTTTTAGTTGTGGGTGGCTTTCACAGCATAGGTAAACGTCTTTATATATTCTGGTATTGATTGTGCTGATTGATGGCTCTTAAGGGAAGTTATTGTGTACACTTTTGTTTAACTCATATAAGCCCCATTGCATTTACTGTGTGATTCTTAACAATGAAAGATGCTGAGATCCACCCTGTTGCTGTGCCCAGGCTAACCCAGAGTTGGCGGCCATCTGGGCAGTGGGCCAGCACATTTGGCAGAGAGACTTCCCGGGGATTTACACAGCCATCGCAGCTCATCAGTGGTCAGAGAACATACTTCCAGTGATGGAAGCCCTACGAGGTAACACATTGCCCTGCAATCACCTAATGCTCATGTTATTATCCTGATTATGGGTTTAATAGGGCTTTGAGCATAGAAAGTAATTTGTCCAAAGTATGCTAATTTATTTACATTAGAATAAATGGCAATCGTGTGGATCTTATCAAACTCCCATTATTACAGGGACTTCAATGGGGTATATAAGAGAAAAAATAAACTTATTCAAAGTTTAATCATATAGAAGTGCATCCATTAGCATAAGTAATTATATATTAATTATAATAATTAACTAGCAGACATCAAATCTAATTTACATCATCAAATCATTAAAATTACATCATTAAAAAAATCATATAAAACAATATAAATGAGGTACATCCAACTACACAAGTTTTGTTCATTTTCTGAAAACAACCACAAATATGTTCCATATTTCCAGTTTTATTATATTATATTTAAATGTCCAAACTTGTCATTATCCCCCTGTCAAATGGAATAGTTAGTTAGGTTAATAGGTTAGTTTCAAAGTAAGCTTGTGTTATTAAAATTTTCAATTGGAGCATCACATTGACATTATATTATATTATATATATCCTATATTACTCAAAATAGACTCTTGTGAGCTTTAAGCCATGATATAATGTTGTTACCTCATCAAAAACATACTTGGAGTTGTTTTGTTTTATACACGCATTTAAGTAATCCTTTATTATTAGTCTGTCTAAATCTCCAAATAATTCTAGTGAAGGTGTATGGATTTTAAAAACACAATGGAGCACTTCCTGTGTTAACACATTACATCACAAGATGGCATGGAGTGTTTTCAGTTTGAGAGAAGAACTCCTAAATAGCCTAAATATGCAGGGTTAGTGTGTTAATGTGTGAATGAAACAAAACACAACTTCAGGTATGTTTTGATGAGGAAACAACAATATAATAACATGGATCAGAAAATAAAATGGGCCCTTTTAAAAAGCATGAAATATGACAGGGACTTACAACATTGTTACAGGGACTTAATTGGATATTATACAGACAAAAAAGTTATAAAAAAGTATAATCAAGTCAGTATGTGTATTTTACTCCAACTCAAAAACATAATATTTTATAAACCACAGCAATAAAAATGGTACTTTCAATTACATAAGTTTTGTTCCTTTTCAACCACCAATTACTTGCATAATATTTGCAGTTTTTTTCTTACATGTTTAAATGTAATGTAAACTAAGAACGTCTCATCATCCTCCTGGCCAATGGAAGAGTTGGTTAGTTTCAAGGCAAGTTTGTAGCATTTAAATGTTGAGTTGCAGCATGAAATTGGAATTTAAAAAAAGAGTGAAATTTGACTTGTATAAACCAATCTATCTGACCTGATAAATATATCAATAAATGTAAATATAGCATGTTGACCGTAGCGTTAAAGTTACAGTGAGAGGTTTTCCAGGGACTTACAAAAGCACAAGTTTGTAGATGGTTCTGGGGAAAAGGAGGTTGTGAAACAGTGTAAGAATAGCCTGTGTTTACGGCTAAAGCCTCTGACGTTCAGGGTCACAGCATAAACTGCATTCAGAATTTCCATTTCAATTAGGCAAGACTTGGAGACATGAAACATTATGTAATTCATGTCATGTATTTATTGAAAACATTGAATTTAATATTAGGGCTATTTTTGTCAGACTGTTACAAAATCATGTAGAAAAAGCAAATGACACTTATAGAGAGGTTTATTTGATGAATCAACTAAAGCAAAACTAACAGTGATGCAACTATCCTATATTACATAGTACAGAGGACATATTGATGTCAGTGCTATGTTTTGTCAGACCGCTCATTAGCCGTTAGCCTGCTGTAAACCAATGATATAAACATGAAGGTGAGTAAATAAAAACATGTTACTAGAACGAGGGCCACATAAACAGCATTGCATGACTATGACACAGGGTTGTTTACTGTCTGGGCTGCCTCAGGTGGGCTCCCTCAGGTCACATGGACCTGTTTGTCCCACACAGAATTCTGCAGTCTCCGTGGTCCACAGCCCCCTTGGGACATGTGACTGCAGGAGGGGCCTTCTGTGAACAGAGGCTTGAGGAATGTGTGCCTCGACCGGGCACAGCTCGGGTGTCACAGCTGTGAGGCTGGTATAAAGCTCTGAGCTGCTAGCTCTCACCCAGAACCACTTTGAGCATTTGTCAGGCACTAGCATGCCCTAAAGGATCAGCCTCCAGCATAGCCTTCTATTTATAGAGCTCACTCAGCCTAGAGGGGACAAAGAGCCCAGCACTTTTCACTTGTGGACATTCACAAACCGACCAGCGAAAGAGGAGCAAACCGGACCCACTTTCCACCATGGACGTCCAGAGATCAGGCTCCATCGTGAGGCCTCCCAGCCCCATGGACAGTCTGGAGAAGCAGCTGAGTTGCCCCATCTGCCTGGACATGTTCACCAAACCTGTGGTCATCCTGCCCTGCCAACACAACCTGTGCCGAAGTTGCGCCAGCGACCTGTACGACTCCCGAAACCCCTACCGCTTCTCTGGAGGAGTCTTCAGATGCCCTACCTGCCGTTTCGAGGTGGTGCTGGACAGACACGGAGTGCACGGCCTTCAGAGAAACCTTCTGGTGGAAAATATCATCGACATCTACAAACAGCAGCAGGAAGGCAATGGCAGCGGAAACACAGAAACCAACCTGAAGCCCAAAGAGTCTAAAGAGCTGATGTGTCAAGAGCACGAAGACGAGAAGATCAACATCTACTGCGTGACCTGCCAGGTGCCCACTTGCTCCATGTGTAAGGTGTTTGGGCAGCATAAGGACTGTGAGGTGGCCCCCTTAGCTTCTATCTACCAGACCCAGAAGGGAGAGCTGAGCAATGCCATCGACACACTGGTGGCCAGTAACGCA
>KN471527.1:0-32995 GCA_000787095.1 Periophthalmodon schlosseri | reverse complement strand
GGAGAAAGGGCGGCAGCAGAAAGCCGCGTTGATCCGCAGCCGAGAGAAGCCACTGGCACTCATCCAGGTAATACATTGTGTCAGGTGTATCACATTCACCTGCCCACTGCGCCGGTACAAGTACATGGATGCTTTCAGTGATACTCTCTGTAGCTGTCATAGATCTAATGTATTGTGTACCATTACTTTTGTATAGGTTTTACACTGGATGCCTTTCCTAAACAAAACCTTTATCTGCACTATGTTTACATGCACAACAAAATCTGATTCCTATCTTATTTATGGAGCTTTAAGATTATTTAAATGACTTGCAAACCACAAATATCTGTTGTGAGTAATCAAAGGGACCATGATCAGAAAGAAATTCAATGATGCAACTCTAAAAATCTGCTAATAATCAGATAACCAGCACTGATGTTCAGCTTTTACTTCATTAAATAACTTTAATTTATAAGTTTTGCTTCTTAAACAAACAAGGGCAATGGCTGCCAACTTGCCACATGTATCTCACATCACTCGTGCGTCTGCTCTCAGCCCTAAATCTGTGCCTGGCTCCTGTCAGCGCCTCCACAAACCCCATTTCTCTCTCCTGGGGTTTTCTGGTTGTTATTATGTAAAATGTCCCTATTATCATTAGCTCTCAGAGTCATCATCTTCTCACTACTGCTAATTGTCTTGTGGTTTGCCACTTTAACCAACCATCTATTTTCTTCTTGTCTTCCTTTATTCTATCCCAGATTGAGGAGCGTGCCATCCAAGAGCTTCTGCTTCAATACAGGGCTCAGGACAACCCTGACGAGCTGATCATGGTGGAGAGGGCTTCCAGAGGCCCTGTGGCTGCCCCCATGTGGAATAAACACTGAGGCTGAATCACCATCAAATTGAATACCACTACCCAAAATTATTGGACATTTTCTGTTTTTATGTAACAAAAACAGTAAATGCTTGATTGACAAGTAAAAACTGTCTATTAACTAGGACAAAATTATTACAGATGATTTGGGTATAAACAAAATGAATCCCCTGGAGTACCGGTACTTAGACAAACCATCATAAGAGGACAAACCATCTGATAAATGAACAAAATCTGAACTTAGTAAAATTGAAATTTATGCTTCTCTTATGCAGTATTCTTTTTAGCTGTGTGTGAACAAGGAAAATATATTTTGAAATCTCTGGATTTTGCTTATGCATGTTTAGCTTTTGTTGTCTTGCCCTGAAAAGCAACACAATGAAAATTAAACAGTCCTTAAAAATATTGTTAAATGTTGACATATTTTAGTTGCACTGGCCTGCAAGACCAGTGAACATAAGACAACCGAAGAATGTCACCCAGAGGGCTTGTGTTCATTTAATTGGATGTGATTAACAGTCACAAGTGATAGTGCCAATGGTATTCAAAAAGAATGAAGCGAGCTCTTTACCAAGAAAGTATCTTTAGTTTCTTTTAGTAGTATTTTTTTGTGTATTTTCATGAAGAGAATATCTGCCCTGTTATAGCAATGCAGTGAAGATCGTTCATGCTTAAGGTTGATTCTGGTTTATTCTGATACTTGTCACATTTATCCTTTTCTTTTCCCTCCCTTAGTTTTGTTCTCATTTTATGAAGCCAATGTAAGCTTGATAGGTACTTCAAAATGGTGCCATTGCCATTCATGAGCGAGTGTGTGTGTGTGTAACTGAGAGAGCGAGAGAAACACATAAAAAAAGGCACAATAAAATCTCACCTGTGCATCGAAGCATTGTCTTGTCTATATATTTTTTTCTTCAGTTACACCACAAGTAAGACACTCCATTATAATCTTAAGTCTCACCAACAACATATTTTTCACTATAACTGTGCTATCAGTTAGGGTAACATTTAAATTCAATCTAGCAGTCTAGTGCCACATGCTCTGCTCTGAATGACTAAATCACCATTATTGAGTCTCAGTGGCTGATTAACTCCAATGACCCCAATCTGGACAAAGAGTGTGGCGATTTAAGCTTTTTATTGGCTGTAATTACAGACAGAGCATCACATCGGAAGTCAGTAAGAGACCGCGCGCAGAGGGAAATATTAATAAGACATTATGGTCCATTAGCTGGAGCAGAGTGACACAAGCCTGCGATCAGAAAGTCCACTTCTTTTAACCAGAACATGAAAAGTACAGCAGAGAACAGCATCCAGAAAATATAAATTGTCCATTCACAGTCTGTGCTTTATATTAAAACTTAACCAGGCAAGAGTAGACAAACTGAGTCATCAGGAGAAGCTTGTTTATTTACAAAAATCTTATTATGGTATTAGTATACCAAGGAAAAGCCTGTCATATCTTTATAGTGATGTTTTGGCCCTAGTGTTGGAGATGGAAAACTCAGGTGTGATCTGTCCAGAAACTTCAGGATTCATTTATTGAAAGTAAATGTGTGTTTCTGATACTTACTGGAATACCTTTCACATTTCCATCATGGTCAATGTGAAAAGCATGCTGAAAGAATTTGAGTAGTTTGTCATTCCCGCTGATTTAGTGTAGTGTTAAACTTACCACAGCTATCTCAAGTTAAAGGGGCAATATGTATTTTTTCCAGTGGATGGTCCAAAACCTATTCACCAAACCAATTTTGACAATGAAAACAGCTGTAACTGAATAAATGAAAGATGAGTTTAATGCTATACTGTGGAACATTCCAGTTAAAGCTATAACACTTTCATGAGACAAGCAGATGATGGATCACCACCAGGAAACTTGTGCACCTCTAAGGTTGAGGAGAATTTTTTTTTTTTTAATTCGAAGTAGAATAGTGGCTACATTTTTATGATCTTTCAACACCAATTTGTAAACATTTTAAGACATCATCTTTGTGAAAACAAGTTACAATCTTATACATGCCTATTCTTGCTGAAGAAATGGGCTAGAATTACAAACCAGGACGAAGTGTATCTGACTCCACTGCCTTCTTTGATAAAATACTGTGCAATGTCTTTCCCTGTGCCGCCCTGTTATACCCTTTGGCCACAGCACCAATTCCATCAGATAGGCTGCTTAAATTATCCTCCTTAATGACTTAACAGTTACACTATTAGTTTTATCATACTGTGTGACTTCTGCCCTGTGGCTCAAACCCTTCCGGCTTCTTAGTTTCTCTTAATAGCCTAAGTCGTAGAGGGGTGAGGTTCGACTAGCCCTCTCAATCCTATTTAGTGGACATTCATCTGTGGATTATCAGCCCTCAGGCTTCACTAAGTGTTTTACTCTGAGTGAGAGAATGTGAACATGACTTCTTCTTTCCTCTTTGCTCTGATGACGTATCTTTAAGCCACACTCTGACCCACGTGTGCCTTGGCAGGACCAACGCAGACCTGTGACATACAGCAGAGCTTTGTGGGTAAACCAAATCATTGGATAAGCTCAGAGTGTCTGAGACATGGGTGATGGCTGAGTAGGGATACCTGGATACTAGCATGTGACCAGTTGGCAAAGGCAAAGGTACATAGTAACTAGAACGCTATACTTATGCCATACTGTGGAACATTCTATTCAACACAATGACATCTCCATGGAGACAAGCAGAGACCTCACCAAAAATGTTTCATAGTTAACCTTTAATGTATATTTGTACCCATGCCTTTATCATTATAAATACATTTATAGAAGCTATGTACAATTTGAGCAACATGGGAAGAATTGCATTCTGTAATTGTGTCATTAAGCAAGACACCTTACCTCTTACCAATGTATGTATGAATATGGTGTGTGAGAGAATGAATGGTGGTGGTCAGGTTTAATGCCCTGCTGTGGAACATTCCAGGCAAAGAAATAACATCCACCTCCACCTTAAAAGTTACACAGTGCACATTTACTGTAAGTATCTTATTTTATTTGTAGCCACTGGCCTAACACTGCAACATTTAGCAATAAAACAAAGTGATCTGCATCTCATGGCTGACTGCCCTGACATGTCCTTACTGTAAATGAACACACCCATCAAAGACGCAGGGTGCAATCAAGCAGAGTTACAGTGATGCAGAGATTAGCGGGACTCACTTAAAAGCATTTTGGTGTAAGGTGTGGCAGTTTCTTAGCACGCCTCAGGGAAGATTTCAGATGATGTCCAAGTGGACAGATGCCGTCATACCGCTATAAAGACAGAGACAGCACTGCCGGTCTAGAACTTCTTCTGACCCTCAAGCATTTTAGCAGCAGCTTTTCTTCACTCTTTATTATATCAGCAGGTTATACAATCACACTATAATATATTGGCGGTGAGATGGAGGTTTTTAAGTCCAATGGCCCAGGGTGAATATAGTCTTCAATGGGGAATCTACAAATATGGTAACACTGCTTTGTATGTCCAAAGCTAACTCCAAACGTATCAAGACAAATATATAACATTATATTTGAAAACACAAGCCCTTGTCTAATCTTGAGTTATCATTGTTTTTTTTAGAACAACAAAAACATAATTCTGTAGCCTTTTTAGCTACTTTTGAACACCACACATCTCTGCTTTATGCTTTATAACAGTATATATGTAGGCCTATGGAAAAAGTAAAGGTATTTCAAGCTGGATTTTCATGCATATAGAGCACTAGCAGAGCAGTGCAAAGAACTCACCCTCCACTGGCAGGAATGAGGTAACATAAATGATGCTAAAAAAAATGTCCTCCTGTTGATTCCAGTATTTGTTATATATTTTGTGCCTGACTCAAGAGAAATTAACACACCAAATTTGCAACTAGATGTACTGTAACTTTAACCTGCTACAATTAGACATACTTTTATATATATATATATATACTTTTTTTTTTTTTAATGCAAATGGAAATGTTATTGCTTTGCCTGAAATGTTCCACAATATGGCATTTGACTTATCTTTCATTTATTCAATTTCAGGTGTTTGTATTGCTCAAACATTCCTTGAAAAACAGGCATTCTTACTGTGAGTGAGGTCTCTCCATAGATCGAACTTGTAGTGGTGGCATCTCCATGGGAATAACACATTCACAGAGCCAAGCGGATAGCAGACCCTTCACATATAGTGCATCGTTAAAGACTAGACATAAAGGAATTGTCCGAATGTGAGGGCTTCTTCAAAGACCTAAGTTAACCTTGACAGCCAAGCGATTCTCCAGGTTTCAGAGACGAGTGTCAGGAGCACTTTTTGTCTATAGAAGCCTGGGAATCTCATTTGTGTCCCCTCCATGTGCCTTTGAACCACCCCCAAAACTAACTATCCCGTCAGCACAGGGAGTATCTCTCTTTCGACAGACAGGGAAAACTAATGTGAGCCTATTGGAAATACAGTTACCGCTGTGAAAGCAAGGATTTCACAGATGATGAAAAGTGCTGTAGAAAAGTGTGAGGAAGGAAGGCAGTAGTTGGCTGTTATGACATAATTTACATGCCAGTGCTGATTTTTTTAAAGCTGCACAAATGTGGATGGTTAGAATCATACTTTAATATAGGGGGCATATTTATAATCATGCAATAATGAACTGTTGTTTGTGTATATCTAGGTCCTAGAACATCTTAGAAAACCTAAATTTGTGTTGAATTTTTGGACCGTTATGCATCCTGTGTTTGGCATTAATCAAACTCTGAGGTAACAAGCAAACAAAGGTAATCTGAAAAACAGAAGATTCCTTAAGTAGAAGACAGGGATTTGTCCAGACATATGATAAAGTTTAATTTGTTTTCAACATTTGTGTGGGAGTATTTATTCCCCAATAGGTAGAAAAGCAATGGTAACTGAAGAGAACGCAGACAGACACTAAAGACATCTTTGACAAATATAAATTTAACTCCCACCGTCACAGTTATTATGTGGGAGTATTATTAAGAAAAAAAAAAAAAAGTTTTATTTGTTACACTTTATTAGCTTGCTACGTTAGAAAATGTTCCAGAGACACATGAATACTTTTAAAGCCTGGAGGATACATTTGTATAGTAAAGTAAATACAAAAGCAGGTGTAGACAAGTACATTTTCTCTGGTTAGTTATTTTTTATGGTGATTTGCATTACCATATTGAATTCATAACATTGCATAACATTGTGGAGGAAAAATGTTTCATACATTTAAACGGTTGTAGAGAATGACAGCCAGCAACTATTATATTATTGTTCTGTAATGCTTGTCATAACCTGTAGTCCATATGACTTGTTATATGCATGCCATATGGTCTGCAGGTTTCCATACGCAGTGCTACAGCTTTATTTGGATATATGACTGGCACAAACAAATACTATATGCTAGATGTAGGCTACCTGAGTAGTAGGCATCAGTAGGCATATTTGCTTCATATTGTGCATTATGCAAGCTGCAAGGTCAGGTGTATTTAATACTGAGTCCACCTGTAAAACTCATCCACTGATCTCCTCATTGCTTCACACTGCCTCCGTGTACATTTCCAGATGTGGCATTGGATTTCACGACCTGTCGGTGTCGTTCCAAAGCAAAGCGTGAAAACCAAACACAATTAAAAGCTACTCTTGTCTCATACATCTCACAAGTGACAGTGAATAGTACCCTCAGAGGAGCGCGGCCGGTAGCTGTGTGCAGCCTGAGCTCGACTTAAGCCAGCGCCATAGAGTAAATGGGATCATGAGGTTTTACAGACCGGGCAGCTTCAGTGACGCAGGGCTTTGCATTGCCTAATAGATTCATTGACATTGTGTCTCTGACCTTATGTTTGCAAGACAGTGTTGATAACATAAATATTTGTACTGTTACCTACAAGTAGGTAAGCTTGTAAGCATTGGTACTATTCATACAAACATGACATAATGAAACTAAATGTATTACATGGAAACATTATTTTGGTCGTGGGTTCAAAGGTTACACAAACTGTAGTTGGGACTTAAGCTAAGACATCCTGAGTCAAACATATTAGGCGTCTGGAGATAACAGGCTTATTCGATTATTAGGGAAGTGTTTGTCGTCTAATTTAAATGGCAAAAGATACATTTTCTTAATCACCTAATAAGTAGTCGTCAGTAAACACAAGAGCACTATGCGGTATTCATACTTTTGTTAAAAAATAGCCTACAGAGGGCGCCAGGGGTATGTGGAGTCAATGGATGTAATTTACACTCAGAAGCTTCCCGCACAATCTAGTAAAGGCTGGTTTGGTTTCTATTTGAAAATAAAGTTTTGCAGTCCCGCGCGAGTGCTATTTGGCAGAACGTGGCTTGGTCGTGCAGCAAACTATAATTGAAATTCTCTTTATTTGATTGTGAGGAAAGCCTCTCATAGACAAATCCCAAGATCTGCTTTATAAGCGTCACTAATGATCCACAGCGAGGGTGAGCTGTCAATCACAGAGTGGGCGTGGTAAAGACGGCTCTGCTTTTCAGTGCGCAGACTTGGCTCAGAGCGCGTACTGCACAACAGGTAACGGTCAACTGGTCTAACAAGTGGGGCAATTTCCACGTGAAAATATTGCCCGGGAAAGAAGGTCGGATATGGAGGAGATGCGTGGAAAATAGGTAGCAAGATTCCTGAGAAGCAAAGTGGAGGTCTGATTCGGCCGTGAAGACGAGAGGGGTGTGCACGTCAAACTCTAGCTGGAGAGAAGTTTATTCATGCAAATTCATCAAATCCTAGGCGTGCCCTCGGGCGATGGAGTCACGGGCGGAAAAGCGAACCCTCCTCCTGGTTCATCAGCAACCTTCAAAGACTGGGTCGCGCTGCGCACGGACGCAGTGACAGACGTACTGTAGTCCATAGAGAAGACACACGTACTGAAGGGGAAGAGAAAGTTCAGATTTACGCACTATTTACGGTTGACTATTTTGAACAACTTCACTAAATAATAACCACCAGATGGATAATTCTGCAGATAACTTTTTACTCATCAGTGCGTAAAAGTCAAAGAGTATTTTTTGCTTCAATTTATTATTTTTCATCCCTTCGGCACAATGTCAGAAGACGAGAGCTCTATTGTCAGTTCAGTGAGTGACTCTGAAAACACAAACGTGAGCGTGCTCAGCTGGGAACAAGTACAGCGTCTGGACTCCATTCTAACTGAGACCATACCGATCCACGGCAGGGGCAATTTCCCCACTTTGGAGATGCAGCCGCGGCAAATTGTGAAAGTGGTACGGAGCCGTATGGAGGAGAAACACATTCACGTCCGAGAGGTGCGTTTGAACGGCTCTGCGGCCAGCCACGTTCTGCACGAGGACAGTGGACTGGGGTACAAGGACCTGGATCTCATTTTCTGCGCTCATATCAAAGGAGAAAGTGATTTCCAGACTGTGAAGGACATTGTGCTAGACTGTCTCCTGGACTTTTTACCCGACTGTGTGAATAAAGAGAAAATAAGGCCTCTAACGTTAAAGGTATTCAATGTTTACTTTTATACATGTCATGAGATTGCATTGCCTTTATTTCAACTAGACTTAAAGACCATTAGGCACAGCCTAATAGGCAATTAGATTAGTTCAGTGATAGTAAAATGTTGCTTTTCTGTGGTTAAGAAGATTAGACTAAACCAATTAAGAAGGGATCCTGAGCTCAGGCACCTATGTCCCACATCCAACTAGAGGCTTATATTTGGGTCAGTAGCATTAATAACCCCAAGCTTATTCACTGGAAACAGCCCTGTATAGGTGATTAAAACTTTTCACAATCAGAATCATTTTTACATTTAGTAGCTTAATAATAATGTAGATGACACTTGTATTTTCAGAGTTTCACATGCATTTGTTGTGTGTCCCACTTGCTTGTTCACACAGGAAGCCTATGTGCAGAAGATGGTGAAGGTGTGCACTGACTCGGACCGCTGGAGCCTCATCTCTCTGTCAAACAATCGAGGGAAGAATGTGGAGCTGAAATTTGTGGATTCTCTGAGGCGGCAGTTTGAGTTCAGCGTGGACTCATTTCAAATCAAACTGGACTCACTGCTGCTGTTTTATGAATGCTCTGAGAACCCCATGGCTGAAACCTTCCACCCCACCATCATGGGAGAGAGTGTCTATGGGGACTTTGGAGAGGCCCTGGACCACCTACAGCACAAGATCATCTGCACCCGAAATCCAGAGGAGATCCGGGGCGGGGGTCTGCTCAAGTACTGCCACCTGCTGGTGAGGGGCTTCAGGGCAGCTTCTGAGACTGAGATGAAGTCCCTCCAGCGGTACATGTGTTCACGATTTTTCATTGACTTCCCTGACATTGGTGAGCAGCAGCGCAAACTGGAGTCTTACCTTCAGAACCACTTTGTGGGCCTTGAGGATCGCAAGTATGACTACCTAATGACCCTCCACGGAGTGGTCAATGAAAGTACAGTGTGCCTGATGGGACATGAGAGGCGGCAGACTTTAGGACTTATAGCTATGTTAGCAGTGCGGGTTCTGGCAGAGCAGAATGTCATTCCTAATGTAGCCAACGTCACCTGCTACTACCAACCTGCTCCTTATGTAGCAGACGGCAACTTCAGTAACTACTATATTGCACAGGTTCAGCCAGTGTTTGCCTGCCAGCAGCCTGCCTACTCCACCTGGCTGCCCTGTAACTGAGTCTGGCATGAGAGGGAGGGACCCACTTATTTAAACAGTCAGCTCTGCCAAACAGCTGAGAGCCTTATAAAGGAGACTTATGGGAGGATAATGTTTTGCATCAAAGCTGTGTTTTCCTACATAAGTTTGTATGGCTAGCAAATAAAATCCTCTTGGTCTTTAGTTAAAGTGAATATCTCACATTTAGAAAGACTACATTTAGACATGAATGGTGGCCAACAATGAAGCAACAAAACTTTGTTGGTGGGCATGTTGTTTTAATAGTGATATGATTAGGCTGCTGCTGCTGTGGCCTGAATCTGTCCAACATCCTACAGCAAACACCAGACAGATGAACTGTGGTGAGATGGTACTTACAGTTTGGATATCAAACACACATCTCACCTCAAAAATAGCTTTGAGTATGGTTGTTTACAGACCAAAGATTATTTGATTGTTTCTTAAGATAATAAAACCCAGTTTTGGTGGGCAACATTAACAAAATATGAAGCTTGTGTCTATTTGTATACATGAACATACGTTTTGATAAGTGCCTACAGCCTGTTGGGGCAGAAAGAGAGTGAGCTGGCCAATACTCATTTGTGGACATAAGCGTTTCTTAGTACATAGGAGACACAAGGCAGTAGCCTTTAGACAAAGGCTCATGAATGTAATTAACTTCTGCGCAGTCACTGCGGTGTAAATTTGGATGAAAAATAGCTACATTTTTCAGCAAGTAGAATTCTGCTGGAATTATGAAACAAGTTGGAGCAAGATTCACATTTTTCATGTTAATATGGGAGGACTGGTGCAAAGTGCGCACATAAAACCAAACATACTGTTAGCGTGAGCTTGATTCCTGAGAGTAACTAAGGTTTACAAATGTATAAGATCATCAGCAACTTACAGTTTCCTATATAGTCTATGGTGGTGCTTCTATGTAATATTTAAGGGAAAATTCACAGAAAAGGGCAGAAAGGGCTGTCAGTTGGTATGTGCTCCTAGACTTCCTCTAGGAAAGATATTTGTCGACACCTCAGATGATGACACACTGTTTGCTGTAGCACCCGGGCAGGGAATTCCTCAGCCTCTGCTCAAGAGCTTGAACTTATAGGGGCTGCTCTGCAGACGATGCATTTAGGGTTTACACACAAGCCTTTTGGGCTGAAAAGATCATTAGATCTATATTCACAAGTTTTGTGGTGCTGATCATTTGTTGGTTGGATGAAATCAGTATGAGGATCCAAATCCAAAGCATGTTCAGTGTTGTAGGAGAGAAGTGAGTCTGGACAGATGGGTGCAGCTGGTGCTGGGGTTGATCTGAGGCTCGATGATTACTGTACAGCTGCTGCACTTTTAAGAGAACGCAGTTTGCATCTGACATAACACTTCAACCTAAGATGTGTTTTTATAGGGTTGCTCCACTTATGTCTGTTGTTTTGTTTATACTTCATTCACACCTATAAAACTGTATATATGACATGCTTCAGCTTTGCCAAATCTCATAACAATGCAGTGTTTACAGACAGCAAAAAGACCAGCAACAGTTCATTGCCACAAAGTACTTATTTCAGACGTGTGTCTCAAATCTCAGTTGATTATTTCTACTTAGGACTCTACAGGGCATGTATAGTGCTTTACTCTAAGTGAGGTTCTTACAGCTGCCTAGTTATCTAGCTCCAGTCTGTCTGTCCTTTAGTGATTGTGCCTAAATAAAATAGAGATTGTGGGTCACCTCATTGTATTGCATTGTCTGAAAAAAATCTATTTCTGTATGCAGTCTTTTGCAATCAACATTTAGAGAAAAAGTGTTTTGTCTTGTCTATTTTTATGATTGTTCTTGTTATTTTTATAAATGTACGAGACACTGCAAATGTTGCAGTTTTTGAATCTGTGATTATGCTTCAAAGGAAATGTTCTCAATACGTTTTGCCATGTTATATATGTCCAATGGGTCAAAATGTTTAAGATGTTTTCGCCAATAAAATAGACAAAACAAGTGTGTGTTAAGTGTCTATTGATTTTTAAGCTTTTAACAACTTTTTACTCAAGCATCTATTTGAGTGTGCACAAGAAAGACATTGAGGGACAAAATGCTTATTGTGATCTGCAGTGATGACGATGTCATGCATATTTTGCATGTAGCCAATGGATATGATATATACATTTGTCCTAACCACCCAATTCTATTGGCAAATTGGCATTGCTTCAGGAAAAGTGTGTGACTGCTACACACTTGACACTTGGTGTATTTATGAGTTTGGTTTAGAAAAGGACCCTGGACCTTGGATTTGACACATTTGCAATGGTCCCTGCATGAACCTGCTCCATGAACCTGCTCCGCAACCTGTCCCATTCTGCCGGACAGAGCTGCATTGTTTCAGGTCAGGGGATTTGCATCCACTTGTGTATCTTGAATGTATTTGCTTGTTATGCAGATTCTCCACACTCTGGCAGCAGTGCATTGTACTGGTGGTCTCAGTGGAGACTGACTGTCTAATTATGTCTCCGCTACAGCAGATCAGCCTTCATGTGTCTGTCCTGGACACAGGGAGAAGCACGATTTGGTGTATGATGCTTCTATAATTAGCAGACACAATAAGAACATCATCGCTTTCACTTAAGTGCACCTCATAAGAGTTACTAACATTTGGAAAGGGGACTGTGAATATTACTAAATAATAATGTTAGCAAGGTGCACGTTGTGACTTTGATCATTGGGCCAGCCACACACAATCTTGGTATAATCATAATTTTATTTTAGTTATTACAAAACTAAAATGTATATATAAACAGCTACTTAAAGAATATTTCAGAAAACTTGCATAAACTGAGGTAATACATGCAAAAAGCCTTGAAATGTATTGCTTCTTTTCATACGGAGTTACCATCCAAGATTTCAATATATTACTTACCCCATCAATTCAAACTAAAACACACTCTTAAGGAGCCACAAGAAAAGACTTTTCACTAAAACTCTGTAATATTATGTTCCAATCTGATATACAAGTGTCCTATAAGTGGCCTGTGGTTTAGCCTAACTAATAGCTGTCATACATATGCAACCAATTAGCCTCACAATCATATCACAAGAGATTAAATGGCTTCACTTCCACACCCAAAATACATAAAGGTTTTGCTAAAGTATACACATCACCAATCCCCCTCTGCTTCTTCAAAGGGACACTCATTTACTCATGCTCTTAAATGTGCTGATGAAACTCCTCATAATTTCAAGGCTGGCTTTTCCTTAATCCCTTTTAAACCTTGCTCTTGTGCTTTGCTAAAGAGAAATTTTGTCGACATAACAGTAACACAAAAGGGGCCTCCTGCACGCTGTTATTTATGTAACTGTCAAGCAAAATGAGAGTTTTAGCCCCATTTAGTTGACACAGAATGTTGAAATACATTATGAGAAATATAGGCCAACCAACCCAAAGGCTAAATCTTATGTTAATTCTTGAAAATCCACAAGTCTTTTGCCATTACCTGTATATCTGAGAATCATGCAGCTTCAGATCCCATTTGCTGTCTGATAGGTTTTCCACAGGAGGGGTTGAAGTTAGCTTTATGGGATTTCTCCTCCTTTTTCAATCTTTTGCCTTGAAATTTTCCAAATAATGTTTATGGTAGATGTGTGGACCTTTTCAAGTATTATCCAAATCCAACTGTGCAGTTCAGCTACTGCATCATTCACAAGTTGACTCTTGCAGTACTTGTAGAGTGCAGACCGTCACCAATACATTCGTTCAGTTAATAATATATTGGCAAAAACTGGTAAGCAGCTTTCAGCGCTCATCCCTCTTGTGGATATGGCAATCCAAACTTTTATAAATTCTTTATACATATTTGACACATCAGTGTTGTCAAAATAAACCTGCATCCAAATTTCAATTTCAACCAACGTGACGTAGTGTCTGCTAATCAGCCACTTTAATTTTCCATAATTGTAATGTTCACCACATGAATTATCTCCTCATGCTTAAACTGTGAATGTCTTTGATACTGTTAACTTATATAATAACCTATAAATCAGACCTGTAAAGCTTGACACATCTTGCAACTTAGGGACTACTTTAGCTTGCTCCCACCATCCATGCACTTACTTGGTAAAATGCCTTAAAATACTTAAAAAGCCCATGTAAGTGAGTGACAGGGAGATTTAACCAATTGCAATCGTGTGAGCTTTCCAAAGAAGCAGATGACTTTTATCTATAGACAATATAAAGATACAAACTTTTACATGAATTGTGATCAAATCAAAAATAGTGATCTGGTTCCAAAAAAATCATGAAATATATTTTTTGGCAAATTGCCCACCCGTACCCATAGTGGAAATAAGCTTCATGGGAACAATGGCACACTTGGCTGTAAGACCTACATGGGCTGACTAAACAGTAGCACTTTGTTGAATGTAATACATGTATTTTTCAGTGGCTCTTATGGGAAGCTCATCGGAAACCAAACACTTGTTGAGATGGACAAACAGAGAGGTCAGTGGGAGAGAGGGGGAACTGTCTGCTCACTGTTATTGCTCTGAGACAAAGATTAATGAAGCTGTGTAAATCTAAACTTCATCTGACACTATCACATGGTTATTCAACTTTGTGACTCTGGGATCTTGTAGATGTGGCAAAGTCGGCAGGAACAGAAGTCAAACTGGATCTGAAATCCGGAAAACAACTTGATGATGAGGAGAGACAGAGATGAGCAGACAAGAGGGAGAGAGGGAGAGAGAGAGAGAGAGTGAAAGAGAGAGAGAAAGAGAGACAGAGATAGAGTAGGGAAGGTGAGAGAGGGCAGGGGAAGAAGAAGGTGATCCACTTGTCTCACAGATTAGCGTCATTGAGGTTAGCAGGTTTATCTTATATAAGCACCAGGAGCCGCAGGACAAATGAGTGTGTCCTTTCTATAATGCAGACAGAAGGATGTGTAGAACTTATCGAGATCTATTGAAATTACTGCTATAAGGGATTTGGACATATACTTCTTTGCTATATCCAAGGTAAATAGCAGTGACATTGTAAAATGTATTGAGAAGAATATGTTTCACCGTTATAAATCTTGTCACAAGCCAGCATCACCTTTAGGCACACATGGTCACATTTTTATACAGTGCTTTTCCACCTTCAAGGCACTCAAAGACGGTTCACGTCAAGGAACCCATTCACACACACATTCACACACCAATGTACGCAGACACTGTGGATGAGCTGGAATTGCACCACCATCCTGTGGATCAGTGGATCTGATCGCTCTACCAGCGATATCTATGTCGAGAGTGGGATTCGAACCGCCAAATCTTCATCAAGCTATTCAAACACTTAAGCACATACCGGTAGACATTATACAGCAGAATCACCCTCCCCCACAGCCACCCCATCTCCTTTTGATCCCCAACCAGTATATGGATATTTTCCGTATACTGGACTAAGTATTTATTTCACCTCTGTCATTTGTCTGTAGTCTCTTCTTAAACTTTATATTGTGTATCCCTCCTGCCCTTACCATTTTCATTTATCAGTACTTGGGAATTGTAGAGAATACTACTACTTCATTGACCACTGATTCAGAGAAAATCCTGCCTCTGAAAAATTAGTCCTAATGGTGTTGACATATGAGAGAAAGTGTGGATAAGATATAACAAGAATAGTTTCCTACAAGGACTATAAATCCACAAAATGTTGTAAAGTCATTGCTATGTGAACGACTTTTACAAGCTTTATGGCAGTGATTACCTCCGCATTCAGACAGTCATGGTGTGACCATTACTCAGAAATTCTGATCTGTTTATATCAAAGAAGTCTGACTCCTGGTCTCATTTGGAGTTGAGAATGCACACAACTTTCCCAATCATTTAGGCAAGTCTGCTCATTCAAGTGGATAATTCCACAAGATAGCTTTAATGTTTATCTTGTTTGAAGCCTAACTGTTGATTTAATTTGATAAAGCTGACAAATCTGAAATACATTTGTGAAACCATTAACGTTACCATCTCTAAGTTTTTTTTTACCAGTAGATGTTAGATGTGAAACCTGTTCCCCCTCTTATTGCAAGGCCTTTGTTCAGGCTCACCTGTGCTCTATGGCCTTCTTCTGTCAGGCCAAAACTGGCACACCATCAGCAGTAACGTAGATAGTATCTAGTGATATGTGAGAATACAACACAGCCGGGTCAGCAAATCTAATTACAAATGTTAGCTTCAAGCAATAAAATCCTTCACCATGGATAAAATATTACTACAAAATACTGGACTGGTCTTCTTTCAAATGGCTCCTTACCACTTGTAGCCCAAACTGCTGTGCCAATGCTGATTAAACATGTTTGAATAGTCGTGTGTATAGTACTGCTGCCTCTTTCCAGCGGAGGGTGAGAGTTTCCTAAACACATCTTGAGTGTGCTGCGGTCGCTCTGAGCCTCTGCCCTGGCACCTCATTGGCTGGTCTGGTTACACTTATACATGGCACAGGGCAGTCCACATAACCACTGTTGACAAATGACTGTCTCCTGTCACACGCCCAGAGTAAACACCATGTTCATCATATCAGTGCCAGGATACATAGTTATTACATAGGGAAGTGTTATCATCAGCTCATCATTTTATACACAAGAGCAAGACTCCTGTAGGCATCCATACCCAAATAAAAGAATAATCTTTGAAAAATAAAATAAATCACTTATTCTCTAACCTCATACCATAACAAGGCAAATGTCTTCTATACAAAAAGAACTGCAACCATTTTAACTTTTCCATAGGCGAACTTTATGCTCAGTTTCCTATCCAATCCCTTCATATTGGCTGTGCACAATATGGCATTCAACCAAAAGGCATGAAAAACCTCAGCGGATGCCAGTCATTTCATCCTTCTGCTCTTAAATGGGTCTTTAAACTCCTATTTGTAACTGTCTCCGAACAGATGACATAGCCCTCACACAAGTCATCCTTTTGAATTTAGCAGCTGTCCTATACCACTTGCATTCCTTTGACCGCTAATAGTAGCCTTAACTGCATATTTGGACGCTTCACTGCAAATGCCTATACACTGACATAAACTTTACTATACTCTTCTTACCAAACCATGACAGTGATCTGAAAGATAATTTAGGCTCACGTTTGGTTAAATTGAGTGTTGCTGCCAAACCCACCCACATTTCGGCTGTTTCATCCTATCATTACAATATGCACTGTTTATGGTGATGCATTGGAGGAGTAGAAGAGATTGCAACTACCAAAAAGTCCAAAGTGGGTTATATGCTCCCATATTTAATTGTACTGTGCCTGGATAGCTCTCATAGTTATTTTAATTGAAAACTTATAGAATAGGTTGCATTTAATAATATTCCAAATGTCTTTACTATCATTCTACACAATCAGTTTCACTAGAGAATTGACTAAATAATGCTCAGACGTTCTGTACCACAAAAATGAGAAAAATGAAATCATATCAGAAGGATATCTCAACGTAAAGCTTGGGAGAAGTAACCAAAGCTTTTACTCAAATAAGAGTACTTGAGTATCCTGAAAAGTAAAATTTCTATATATATTACTCAAGTAAATGTAACAAAATAAACATAACTGAGCATTACCCACTGCTGCCCATACATTAATTAATTATGTATTGGGCCAGATTTGAGGAGAACGTTGCAAAACAGGGCGGAGGGCTGCACAGTGTCAATAACAAACCAAACCTTTGCTTATAAACTGCAGAATGATTCTGTGACAGACAAATGAAACGGTTTAGAGCGTCTGAGGTAAAAGGACCCAGATGGTGGAGCTGATATAAAACGCAGGTAATTTCAAACAAGAGGACAAACACTTCTCACATGGTGCAAATGTTAAATATAATGCAGCCCAAGATGACCCTGTTGTTCCATATCTAAGCAATGAGACAAGCCTTGTAAACACTTGCATAATTCCCAAAAAGGAAAATTTACAACTTTTCAATTAAACCTAGCAAAAAGGAGGAAAAAGTACAGGCGCTGGCAGGCACAGTACGAAGGCCCGTGCAGACAAGACAAATTTGATTAGTGCTATTTAATGTGATTACACTCCCACACAAGTGGAATACTATATGTGCTTACAAACAAGTGTCAGATTACTAACTTTAAACATTATCTGAAGTGAAAAGCCAATAGGGCCAATTGAGTGACAATTCCATTGTCACAAAAAACTTTTTTCTCAAGGAATGTCAATGTGTTGAAATTTTGAGCTTTTCTGTAAAGAAAAGGTCAAATTTTTTTTAGAATGGTCTTGAGCAAGTGTAAGACCATGATAATAGTAAACTACTAACTAATATCTTATAACTAAGAAAGTACTATTATTTGGTGTAATTATTTCATTTTTATATAAAATATTAAGCATTGTCGCCTCATTGAGGGAGGTGTTCCAGCCATGTCCCACAGGGAGGAGGCCCTGGGGAAGACCCAGGACACGCTGGAGGGACTATGTTTCGCGGCTGGCCTGGGGATGCCGTCCCACCAGAGGAGCTGGAGGAAGTGTCTGGGGTGCGGGAAATCTGGAAGTCCCTGCTTAGACTGCTGCCCCTGTGACCCAGCCCCGGATGAGTGGAAGAAAATGGGTGGATAGATTAAGCGTTTTTATACCAGAAAAAATCCTCTGCATTTGACGTAGAACTACCTTAGCTGAAGGATTTTGATCTATTGAGCATGTTTTGGACTGAACTCAAACCCGCGCAGAAATGTGTGGGTGACCCGGGAAGCTTCTTGTTATGAGGCGACTCAGCCACTGTGCCACTTCTACTTTGAATCTACCCGTGGTCAGTATACTCTTACTGTCTATTCAGTGCAGGTTACTAAATACTGATGAAAAACCAAAACAAATCAATAATGCCAACTGTAAAAAGAGGTGTACCGTTTGTGTTGGCAATATAGCGACGAGAGTGCTAAGCAACTTCAGCCAACTTGCTCTGGAAAAACATCCCTTAAATTCCAGACTATTCCCATTAGGGCATTTTGTAAGGGTCTTTTCTTAAGCTCAACTGTAACACTTGTGCTTCTTTACATCAGATGTGTGTGATCCTCTGCTTGCCCCTATCACAAACATACATGAGCTGGGAGGCCAGTGTATACCTGCGGGTGTGAGAGGCCTCTTTGTGCGCGGGGTCACATGCAGGACTGAGACTGCATTGAGACCTGCAGACTCTGGGCTTACAGTCCAGATCCCAAACCAGGTTCAGAGGGGTCAGACTGAGGATGTCCACTGTTTGTACAGCAAAGCCACACTGCTGCAAAGTCCGTAAAGTAAGACTAGAAAAAGAACAGCATTTTTTGGAAAGTCTGGCATTTTCAGACTTCACGTTGAAACTTTGGATGTGAATGTTTACTTACAAAAAGGAAGTCAATTAGACCGTTTTTACAGTCTCAGGTTCAAGGATTAAAAAGCAAAATATTTTATGATTATATGATCATTAGTGGCTTCACTGCATTTGTTTAGCATATGTAAATATGTCAATATTTTAGCATTTAAATAAACATTGTTGTTATTATTTTAAAAACTGTTATACCCTTAGAAAACAGTCAGTGGAAAGTATTTTTGAAAAAAAAGTTCGAAAGTGTTTGATTCTTTAACATGCTCATGAATATTGCTTACAATGTGTTTTTTCATGTTTATGAAACTACAGCTTCACTTAATGCTTTAAATGTGCACTATAACTTTTTGGTGTGGGGTCTGGCACCTACTTGAGTTGTAAGTGCTTTGGTTGGAATGTTCCACAGTGTGACATTAAACATATTTCTTTTATTTAATAGCAAAAATTGCCCAAAAATAAAAAGAAATTCATGCATTGTTACAGTTCGTCTCTCCACGGATATGACCCATAACTTGGCATAGTGGTGGCACCTGTTTGTAATGCAAAAAAAAAAAAAATCACTTCTTTTAACATGAATAACTTAGGTTATTTTTAAGACAATACAGTAAATGTATTTACTTTTTTGACATGTTTCGACTGCTACTTTCAAGCCACCATCAGAACTGTCACAGGTATTGGTGGTGAGGTGTCACATATCAGCTGTTGTTACTTCCTGAGGAGTGGTCAGCCTGATGGACCTGGCAGGTCCTCAGACTGACCATGCCTCCTGTTGCCCGGTCTACGGAGAACCTGTTTGTCTCTATGGAGATAGATAAGTTTCATGCCATATGTGGAATGTGTCCTATTGCACTTCTAATGGCATAAAGGTAAATGAATACATTGCTTCTAGGGGCTTAATTGGAGTAACTTTCTGTTAGTAACTCTTAAAGAAAAAAAAAAAAAACAACTATTTGTCTTTTAAGGTCACATTTGATGTGTAGGACTTGTGTATGACCTCATGACCATAGTGTAAGCATGATGAAACTGCAGAGTGCATGTGAGAGTGTGCACGTGTCATTCTTGACCTGCTCCCAGCTTCCTCATCCTCTCTTCAGAACGGACTGGTCTGGTCGCACAACAGTATTTCATTGTCTGACAGCTGTTTTCTTTTCTCTGAGCCCATCCCGCTTGGATACTGGGGTGTAATTCCAAACACAGGGCCAGCTGGAGGGTTTCCTTAAGAAAGAAGAGAGAAAGAGTGAGTCCACTGCTCATATAACTGCCAGCAAATAGCTTTAAAGACAAGTCAAGAAGTAAAAATGTCACCTTAGTTTGTACACACCTGTTGCACATCTGAAATATATCATTTCTATTTATTCATAAACACCTGCTTCCTGCTTGAATGAATCACGCAGACCTATTCCTCTGACAAATGCCCATAGTTAAAAGTGTTTGTTTACCTGCATCATCATTTGGATCAGATATAACTATATAACTACTTAATCAGAAATTACGGTATGTAACTTAATACTCAATATGCAAATTGGAATAAACAAAGCTGAAAGGAGGTGTCAAAACGAATACGGTAATCATTTGTCATTTAGTAGTCTTCATCAGTTAACCCTGTGTGCCACTCTCAAGCCTGGAACATGAGGAAACTTGACTCAGGGAGGGCATCCTGTTTAAAATATACCAAATGTTTATTCAAGTCCCAAGATGATATGAATTGACTGTATTACTTTTGCTTCATGCAGGTTTTAAACTACTATGCAGGTATAAACAGGAAAGCGAGATTGTTGGTAAGCCTTCATGACACTTGTAATATCCAGCCATGTGCAAGGAAAATCTGTCTGTTCTCATCCATTTGGAGTCAGGCGGCACTGGGTCAAAGACGTTTGTTTCTATGTGTGTGTGGTGGGTATCACTGGTGTTCTGGGGACACAAAACTCACCAAAGGCAAATCCTGAATAGGTAAATTCTTCAATAACATGGTTTAAACTTAAGATATAGGTTAATATTAGGTTATGGTTAAGCAAGCAGTAATTATGATTAAGCTTAGAAGTCTGAATTGACTGTAAGTCAGTGCAAAGGCCCCACAAAGCATGAAAACCCAACACGAGTGCGTTTTTGATGGAGTCTCTGAAATCTGAACCCTGAAAAGTGCCTGATATCTGACCAAAATACCACTTTCTTGATAGGAAAAATGGATGAGACTTATTTTGTAAGACGTCAATAATGTAAAAGATTAAAGCCGTGTTGAGAGACTTGTAAATTGAGAAAATGTACGTTTTAAACCTGCCAAAATTGAAATTCAAATGAAACTGAATGCATGGCTGAATATGATGGATGTTTTTAAAGGTTTTACTGAAATAGTCTGTGATATGATTCATAACATAGGACATGCATTTCAAGTGATCTCATGCCCCTATAAAACTATAATGACATGAGTTTTGGAATTGCGCACTTGGAAAACTGTTTTTAGCAATGACAAAAATGCACTGAGACAGTTTACAACAGAGAAAATGCTTAGGAATACTTAAGTGCCATCATTTTTAAATAACACTGTGAGAAAATTTGAAAGACCCGTTTTGAGACTGTAAAAACCATCAGTCAATGTCAGATTTATTTGAATAAAAAAAAAAAAAAAAACAGTCAGAAGTAACTAAGAAATATTTTACTTTTGAAAATACTTTCTTACATCAATAAAATGACTCTTTGCATTTAAAAGTGACCAAAGTTGTGTGACTGTTTGGGTCAGTCCCTGGATGACTCATAAGTGGAACATGTTTTACAATCATTTCCCTGTTCATTTCCTCCCGAGATGACCCAAGTCTTTCTGGAGGGTATCCCCCTAACGCTCATGGTTTGGACATCTTCATCTGTGCCCCTCATTTGCAGAGCGGATGTTTAACCAGAATGCTTAGAGTTATCATCGGGGGGAGCCCTGTGAGCTGTCCCAGATGGTGTAATAACATCAGTGTGTTTTTTGTCTTTTTCACTAGGGATGAACATTTACAGTGTCACACTCGTGAAAGTAACATTCAATTTCACGGGTGTACTGCAGCTGAAGCATTACATTGCTGCCATTTGAGCCAATATCTGGACTGATTTCACTATAAAACAATAAAACACGTATCTAGCCTTCCAAATAAACAAAGACATTAAAACGCTATTCGTCTCTCCTAATAAATAATTTAATAGTAGTCTACCACTAACTGCAAAATAGAGCCACAGCTGTTCAGAAGCCATGCTCTTGTGTTGGGAACAAACCTGGATAAATGACTTTAAGACTAATCAGGAAGGCGTAAAATTCAAGGCAAATTAATTATAACTCTCTTCTCAAACCTGGCTTAGCTGTTTATTTGGAAGACCACATGCAAATCACTACTATATTAACTATACTAATTAATGAGTTATATACATTATATAAAGCTTTTGTACCCACATCGAGCTTTTCATTAATCCAATGTTCTGCCAAGCCCACTTATGCAGCCGTGATTTTTGTAGCCAAAGCTGCAGGGCAAATTTGAATGACTGCAATTCACCACAAGATACACAAACCAAATCACACTGGTAAAGACATAGTGTGAAGTTCTTTGATTATTAATTGTCTAATTGTTTTAATAAATATGGTGTCATAATGTTACTTTTTTCACAATGTGTTGGGACAGTAGCAAATCAAACATCATATAAACCAATAGTGGTGTGAAACATGCAGTAAGTCCAACAAGCCACATTATAACTCTGTAACCACAATGTAATAATTACAGTTGAAATCCTAAAATGCGTATACAGAGACTTTTAAAGATAAGACTTTTCTTCTTTTCAACATTTTATTGGAGCTGAGTGCCAATTTTAAACATACCTCTCTCCTCAAGCACTCATTAAAGCTAAAATTACACCAGTTGGAGCCTTATAAACCACTGTATTGCCGCAGCAGCCTGACAGTGAAAGCCCCATGTCTCTGGACTAGCCTTAGCTTCTCAAAGTGATGAAGCAACATTCACATCCACAGAGGCACAGGCACAACTATACTTACTGGGAAGAGGATGACACTAATTATGAGGTTTTCTGTCGTCATACCTGAGCTAACAGAAGCCCTGGTGCACTGTACACACCTGCCCATTCACAATAAGTACAGCCCTACGCAGGAGCAATAAACTGCTTCCACCATAAGGCTAAGGAAATTGGAACTATGCTTTTCTACGTGGTTAATGTGAGCTTGTTGGTCAAAATTATGCCCAAGTAATGAGTATACAAAATAAGCAAGAAAATAAAACAAACATTCTAAATTGACATCTTAGAGTCGAGCCCCCATATTTCACTTGTTAGAAAGCTGTTTTTTCTGGTGGCAGGTATGCTACGTGCTAGTCTGAAGTGACACACTGACATAGTGTTTTTTGCCTGGAATGCTCCACATTATGGCATTAAAATGTCTAACATGGGTGATTTTATTAAGCAAACATACATTGAAAACATGCATGCATTCTTACAGTGACTAGGGTCGCCACTCCACAAATCTGACACAATCTAATCCAAGCTATTGTGTGTTTGTCTCCATGGAAACAGATACATTGAATAAATAATGGACTACATAAATATCCATTTACATTTCAATAGATATCATTGTGCTTAGATCTTGTTTAACAAATGTCACATAACTACAAAGCTTTATTGCTGTGATATTTATAATTTCCTCTTGCTCTTCCTCTTTCCTGGAAGTTTTGTGGGGTCGTTGTACCTGGGTTACAGTCCCTCTCGTGGTCACAGGGCAGTCAAGTTCAGCTGAGGTCCACATGTGACCGACTGTTTTTCTGGGTTCCTGCTGTGCTAGTCCTCGACAGACAGCCCATGTGTTGACAACTCCACAGAAAAATCTGGAAGGCCTTGTGAGGAGTGAGGATAATAGAAATACTACACAGAATAGTAAGGGGTGATAGGGACAAAGGGCTAAAATGAGTGCACTGAGAGATGATTGGTTGAGAGGGTAAGTTGTGATAACATGCAACGAAGAAATAGGCACAGGAATCGCAGCTGTCCTGGTTTAATTTCACCTTCATGGAATATTCTGTGGAATATTCTACTTCTATAGCTTCCATCATCAGCTCCTTCCATCTTCCCATCACACTGTAGGCACAATCCTTCCATTTACAACTGAATCCTACCCTAACCTGTAAACGTCCCCTCTTTACTAGAACTCTTAACATAAAAGTCATATACCCTTCGTCTTAAAGTGACTCATGATGTATAACAAGGACATATATGAACAAAATGTAAAGCAGTTGTGACCTTAATGCAAACAACCAAATAATCATTTTTACCATTTTCTTGGGGTTAGTTTTATCGAGATGTTTTCTGCACATAGGTCAAAACGTCATCAGCAGAGGTTCATAGAATATGGAGAATCTGCCCGCCAACTGTCTGTCGGATTCAAGTGGACCAATAAAACCCACCACCAGAAATGACTTCACCGTTTCCCTGCCACTTTCCACTTAGGAAAGTATGTTTTGAGTGGAACTTTAAAGTGATGGTTCAGGTTTAAGAATTCGGTTTGATTGTTGCAATGTGGTGGATGGTTGATGGTGTGTTTGGTGAAAATATCAGTCAGTGTGGTCCCAGTTTAGAAAACTGGATCGGGACGGAGCAGCTGCAACCAACTGGATAACTTTCTGGATTATCTTTCTATCAACAATTCATGATTTCAATTGGAAACACATTTTGGTGTACAACAAATTATGTTTACTTCCAGGTCTAATGAAGAACAAAAGGCTTGTTCAGTCTTTTGTTATTCTTTCTTTCTTCCAAATATATTCAGCCTAGGGTGGGTGCAGTGACTAAATCTGGCAAGTTTTATGCCAAAGAAATTTGTAGACCTGAGAGACATGTTAAAATAGTAATATAGTTACATTTTATAAGACCAAGACATTTTTTTGTGAAAGATCTTCTATAGCTAAGTGATTGACACTTACCTTACTACAAGGTCCTGGATTTTTTTCACAGACTGTTAGGCCTTTCTGAGTTTGCTTGTGTCTGGATGGGTTTCAACATGCACAGTAGGCTTGTCCTTCAGCAAGGAACTTCTGAGATCTTAGGCCAATATTTGGGGTTCCCGAGCGGTGCACTGTGTTTGCTTACTTGACAGGTTGTTCTACTGGCACTCAGGGATGAATCTAGTAGAGGACAGCATACATATAGGTATACCACCTCAACCTCATGTTACAGAGACACACTGTCAACTGACTTGTGATGGAACAACTAAAATGCTGGTTCTATCCACCTCAGTGAAACTGATGTACTGTATGTTCAAACCGTTGGTGGCTAAGAAACTGTGTAACGGGTCCAGATAATCCAGACATTATCTGAAGGTGTTAGCACAACATTCCCCGCCTGAGTATAGTTTATACAAGTATATTCAATGTTCAGGTAAAACCTTCCATAAATACTGCAGAGCGTCAAGCTTTTCTTTTGACAGACAACATACTAATTTAGTACCACTCTATAAAATTCACAGCTTCACCTCACATTTTTCCTCACAGCTGGGCTTCTATCTTTATACAGTAACCACTATGTAGAGGTTAAGAAGGCGTTGACCAACGGCCTCCTTTCACTTTGATAATACCTGCGATAACCACACAGACATAAAACTGACAGAGGACAGATGCTGCTGTACACTTAGCATGCATAACCACTCACACTCCTGCTCCTGTAATTGTACACACTTAGCCTGACCACAGGGCTCTCCAGGCTGCACACACTCCTCAGCGTAAGACAATACATGCATCCAAAAGAAGTTATACAAAATGTAAGAGAAAGACCTGAAACCTTATAAAAAAAAACCTAAAATCAATATACATTTTTCTAATCAAGTTAAATATATTTTAATAGGTTGCTATCATTTGATATTTTTTACCTGGTTTATGTTAAACCTCTGTAATTACTGGGCCTATTCCCTGATCACACATTATTTACCCAATTTAGAAAGAGAAAAAGCAAGTCATACTTCGAATGTTTCATTTTCCATCCTGTTCCCTTGGCTTTGTGAGCTCAATGTGTGAACAATAAATCCTGGTTCCTATTAGATGTGACCACAATGACCTGTGCCGTGATAGACTCAGCATGTCCCATTCCCACAACAGGAAGCACCATAACCTGGCTACAGTCTGCAAGCTGCTCCGCCAACCTTCCAGATTGAATCAGATAGGCAAAACATGGCCGCCACAGTCAGTGGGCCCATGGAACACAAAACACAGTGTTACCTAATTCAGTGGAGAGTCCCAGCTTTGCACCAAGTTCCCATTTTCCAAATACCAGGGAGACATCCAAAAGGCAGCCTCTTGGTCATATGTCAGGTACTTTCACAAATGGAGTAATGGGAACCCAAAAAAGATGTTTTGAGAAGTGTTCAAGTGGTGCACTTAGATTATAACTGGTCTCTTTTGTGAACCAAATGACCCCTTTTTTCAAATTGTAGCAAGTTGTTCACTATACAGCATGCTCTAGTACTTCTTTTCAACTTTTTTTCTTGCATGTAGGACTTGAAAATTGACAGATAACTTGAGGCAATAATAATAATAATAAACAATCAGATTAGAATAAATGAAAAAAATCATGCATATATGTTTTACGTTGTATAGTTGGCAATAGCCAAAAAGTGATATAAAAATAAAGCTAAACGTTGGCCTGATAAACTGTGCTTTGCCGATAAGCTTCCACATGCAGCACCCCACTCAGTGTTTATGTTAGCGATAATGCATGATGGATGAGTATGTTTCACAGTCCTAACCTTCACAGCAGGATGATAGAAGAGGTGACTGAAGAAAGAACATACATATGAACCTGCTCTTTGGAAAAAAAGGAAAATATTGTGTTGTAGATTCAATGTCTAAGGTCACTTCCTATAGAGGGAAATACAGGAGCAGATTCATGCCAGAAAACATGATAGATGGAGGAGGTGGTTCTGGCCAACTGTGTTTGACAAATAGGGATTGAATGGGGCTGAAAGCCAGATGCAAAAACATTACAAGTATGACTTTCAAAACATCATTTCAGAAATAATTTTTGGCCAGTAAAGTCCAGACTACCTAATGTCCAACTGATAAATTATGTTATGATGTCTAAATCTTTTACACCCACAAGGAGAATAACCTGGCTAGAACAGTTACATACAACCTTGAGTTTCTAGATAAATAAACAGCAACAATATTTAATGTTTTATACTCACTGAAAGTATTTTTGCAATTAGTGTGTATGTGAGTCACCATTTCTGTACCTTCTCTGACCACCATCAAATGCACAATGTTACTGATTGCTTATTTTTGTTTCTTTTTTACATGGATACCTAGCTGAGGTTACTGATGGCAACTGTTGAAGGAAAAGGCCAAGTCAGCGGTTAACTTGCACTAGAGCGTTTGCCCCTGAGGTGTCCAAGTGCAGCTGTCTGTCTGTGTTTTAAAAGAACAGGAAGAAAGAAGTGTACTGTTTTCCATAAGACAAGGAATACACATGGTCCGCTATGTGACATGTACAAGCAAAGCTGAGACGCACTCAAAACTGTATCAGAAATTAGCAACAGGAGTCCTAGATGGCAATTGACCCGCTTAATCTGTGCTCAAATCACCACCTGTCCCCCGGAGCTGTAGCCATGAAAGGTCACTGTGTGTAGTGTCATATGGTGTTACGCAAATGTTTCCCTGTTTAACTTGACACAATAAGAAAACTCATTTTGGTTTCAGCTGAGCTACACCAGGCTCGCTCTGCATTGTTTCTCATATAATAAAACAAGACAAAAAAAAACAAAAAACATATTAAGGTAGATTGGTGATATTAGAGTTTACTTGCAAAGATGGGCGTTCAATTCATAGAGTGATCAGGGGAAATAGCCCCAAGTGTTGATGGTAAAAAGCTGGCACAAATGGTCTGCTATTGGACCTGGCTCTGTGCTGTGACAATAAACAGGCATGCAATGGGAGAGCTGTGGGATTGCAGCAGTGTATTTTAAAATGTCACATTGTTTCAAATGTCAATTGGTTAACTAACTGGAAGTAAATTAATATTCCCTTTGTAGGATCCCAGGGTATTCTACAAAGCAATAAAGGCATAGCTATCCTAATGCAGTCTTTGGAGTGTGTTCTTACCCTGTCAAATCACAATTTTAAGTTTGGGCTCAAAGATAATCATGGTCATATATCATTTTGAGGAGTTTTTTAAGAATATTTTTTAGAAGAGAGTCCATATCAAAAGACTTTTTCTTTCCTTGTCTCAATCATTTTTGTCATTTTTAAAAGTAAATATACCGTACATTATCCAAGGAATTCTATATGAAATTCTAAATGCAAAAACTACCAAAACATGTTCTTGGGCAGTGGGAGAAAACATGAGACAATATCCTTGATTATGCCCAAAAGAACTATCAATATATATATATATTAAGTACTGAGGCACTATCGTCATCACATTTGGCTGTCTACTGAGTGTTTCCTCTTCATTTCTTTGAGCGCATGTTTCCAGGTGCTGAATGATGAGGTGAGAGACAGACACAGGATCCAGAGACGAGTCCAAAAACCTGGAACAAACTTACAAACATATAAATCCAAGTACTCAAGCTCAGGAAATACACATATTTCTTTATAGAGCTGAAAATGAGTAGAATGCCTGCAGTGTAAACGCTGGAATCCTGTAATGTTATCTAAAATCAGCCATTGCCAAAGTCAAGAGACCCTGACTGTACAGATAAGAAGAATGTAATGTTTCTCTTTCTACATTTCTAGGGAACATATGTGAAAATGATGATCTATAAAAAAATATAGTAATCATAAAATCCTACTCTAGGGCGGTGCAAGTTGGTCTATGACCATCTGTATTCCACTCAATATGACTATGAGCTACTAAATAATCTTAAGATCAGTACAATGAAGTTTTTGTCTGGCTTTTACGAGAGACCTCTTATTTCCCAGCACTTAGGTAATCCTATTCTGCCTATAATAGTCAGCACCTTTTGAAATGTAAATATGCAAGAACATCCAGATGTGGACCGCGAAGGTCCCATCTGTGATCACAAATATGATTCCCCCGTGTTTGAAACATGAAAGCTCAGCGGGGCACAGTGTCCAACAACAGGAAGTACTGCGTTTCCCATAATTCCTCTGGCTCTCCAACCCTCTGTGTGTGTCTGTTTAGTCTGCTGTATGAGGCGTGAAGAAGAAGATCACTTGTGACTCACTGAAGTTTGTGTTATACAGAAAGGTATGTTTGATTTATCCACAGTGAGGTGGTGAGTCATCAGTCCCTACTGCGGCCTGGGGACTTCTTCAAATGTAACTGATAGTAAACAAGTAAGTCCTCTTTATCGCAAAAGAGAGATGAGGGAAAATATAAGTAAAACATGAGTGTGAATCTCATTTAAAAGGTGCTAGCTGTCTAACAACTCTTGATCCAATAGCAAAGGAAAGGCAACAAAAAGAAAGGAAAAGTTTAATAACATACTTTGAACAATAATAATGATGCATTGGATTTATATAGCATCTTTCAAGACACCCAAAGTGTTTTACATCTTAATATTCATTCATTCCACACTTGGTGGTGGTAAGCTATTGTTGCCACAGCTGCACTGGGGCAGACTGAAGTCAGTCAGCCCCTCCGGCTGCCACCAAGACTCACACCACATTCAAACTAGACAAGGTGGGTGAACTTATAGGGACACAACAACAGGTTGCAATAGAGCCTCTGCTGCTCCACTGTGACACCTGGTATTCCCAGTGGTCTCTGATCCAAGTACTAACCAGGCCCAAACCTGCTTAGTTTCTGAGATCTACTGAGATTGGCTTTCTCAAAGTGGTATGATCACGCAATAACGCAACTTGGCCAATATAAATTTGCACTTTTGGGCTGCATTTTACATATTGCATATAATATGTCTTATTGATGACTTTCTTTAGGTGGCTTGTCTTTATTTTGGGATCTGGGAAATCATTAAATTTGCTATCATGGACACAATGATTGACTAGAATTTCATGAAGGAAAGCAGTTAGAAACTTTCCCATAGTCCTCTTTGCTCTGGAGTCTTTTAAAGGGAGGTTTGGGGTTTGCTATTGCAGCATTTGGTCAAATGAAAGTGGTTTTACTGAATCTCTATAGAGCTAGAATTCTGCGGACACTGAACTTGCTGGCCCTTATAATTTTATCCATTTATCTGGCGGCTGCAGCGAAGACATCACAAGCTCAAGCTGGTCTGAGAGAGCACATGGCACAGTTTAAAACACTGTTATATGGCGCTGTTAAATGCAAAATTCTAACTCCTTGAAGGTTGCTTCTCAACATTTTATGGGATCAAATCTTAGGTCAAAAGCCTCTAAATTCTTTTGATCTGGTCTGTATTTTGAGAACTTGCAGGTGAAATTGAGACTCAAAACTGTTTATAAGTAAAACAAACAAAAAATGTTATTATAGAGTTACAGAAATTTGCTGGTAAAAGCCTCAGTTTATCTCAGTTTAAAAAAAAATCCTGCCCCTATAACATGTACTCTTGAGAGTATCTAACAACTGTTCAGTCCTTATTCTATGAACTTTTCACAATTTTATACAAATATATGTATATATATATATACAAATATATACGTATATATATATATACACACACACACACACACACACACACGCACACACACACATATATGTTTCATTTTAACCTACAATCTGAAGTTCAGATCAAAAAACTACACTGAACACTCACTGCTCAGTGTAGTTTTTTGATTGTTTTAGACATGTTTATTTTCATACAGTATTTATTCTGTTTTAATTTTGTCTGCATCCTGACAGTGAACATGCATTTCACTGTATTTTTCTGTACAGCATTGAATTGAAAATCCAAACTGAGAGAAAAGTGTTGCATAACCAAACAGTTGTATTGTGCAGTAGCTCTTGCCTGCTCTTATGAGTTGTGAAATTAGTAATGTGTGATTTCGACAGTTAATAAAACACAGACAAACAAAACCCTGGAGGTAATGTTCTGTTTACCGCTGTGTGCAGCACTCCAGCCCAGTGTGTGCATATGTACAGAGGCGATGAGTCTATTTTGGTCCTCTCATGTTTAGGGACACCATACAAACTGGATGATAGGGCAGACGCTGCATTCATAATACACTGAAAAAAAATCTTACCTTGACTGCTTGTTTTAAATATACTGTTTAATTATTTTAAGCAAAATTACCTACCAGTGGAACAGATGAATAGGAAAAAAAACAAAACAAAAAAAACAAAAAAAACACTCAAATTAAGATCAATATAGATATGTTACAGATTATGTTTGTTCTTATTTTTTGCAGTGTAGCCCCAGAGTAGGGTCCAGTCATAGCACACATTGACTGGACTAGGCACACTTCACACAGCCGTAAACACTTTTAAGCTCAAGGTCAGGTGCTTGACGTCAGCCTGCGCTCTGCTTTCCCGCTGCTTAGAAACACTACCGCTCACGCACATTACAAAGGCTGATGGGTAAAAACCACACTCAGGTTTACCTGTGTGGAAGGTGCTATAATCCCTGCATCTGTCGCACACAGTTACACATCATGTGCCTCTGTTTTCGATGAATGGGATTGTTACGCGTTGTCATTGGCAGCAGCGGATGGACAGGTTGCCATAGGAATCAATAGTGAGCTTTTGCAGATTAACTAAAATAAGAGCGCAGGGATCAAAGCAGAGCATTAGTTCAAAGAAGATTTTTCTTTCATATAAAAGTCCTCACAATGAAACAGGACTGAAATCCAGATGACTCTAAAGAGAAAAGGCTGTAGTCGCATTTGAATGAACTCATTGATTTTCATTGACAATGAAAATCAATGACATAAGGAAGAAACATCTGACAGGTGGCTGCAAAATGCTAAAACTTTCAAACCATTGCACACATCTGACTGTTCTATGTAATCTATTAACTAATTATAATATTTTTGTTTTAAATTGATCTGTGAAGGGATTATACCAAAAGGCAGTCCACATATGTCAGATGTCAGATGGAAGTAAGACAATTAGACTGGAAACATTGACATCCCTGTCCAAATGTATTTATATGATAGAAAACTGCCGTATTAATATTACTGCCATTAATAGAGCTGCCATATTACTAGGGGGTTGAATCAAGAGATAGTATTTTTTTCTTCTGTTGTGTCCTTGGGCAAGCCACTTCACCAACTCTGTGTGAATGTAGTGTGAGTGATTGTTGTTTGTTGCAGGAGCTGTTGGTGCAGGTTGGTGGCCACAGTTCCATCAGTCAAACACAGGGCAGCTGTAGCTACTGCAGTTTACTATCACTGGGTGTGGAGAGTGGATGAATAGCTGTTATTGCATTGTTGTGAAAATCTTGTCAAGATGGTACAGTACCATATAAATCTATAATCTAATAAAAGGGCAGATATACTGAAAACACATTTTCACCAGCATTTTCACCTATGCATGTTTGTAAATGTTATGAAACTATTGGAGGAGGACCAAAATAATTACTGACATTTGCAGAGTAAATAAACAGAAATGAGCTTGGCCAACTTCTAATCAGATTCAGATTATCAGAAGTTATGCAAGTCTCTGTTGCCATATGGTAATGTAGCCTTTCCAGTGAAGCCTGCTTGTTGGGATTTTTTATTGAACTGCTAACAGGCATTTGCAAAAAGGAAATAATACCATTCATACTGTCTGAAAAATATTATCTCATCCTGTAGTTGTCATTAATGTTGACAGTTCAAAGTCAGTGTGGAGTTTGGATAACAGATGAGTTTTGTCTTACAGTACCAGAGATAACATAGCATCCTTGAGTGCACGTAGTGTCCTCAACAACATGGTAATTTGTTTTAACTTGTTTTAACTTGTGAAAAGAATCACTACCATTTATGACACTTCTGTATGCACTATCAGCCCAGAGCAGAAGCACATGAGTTCGGGTAGCAGCAGCAGTCAACAGCAGTAAAGACAAGGTAGCACTCACAATAGCATGCTCTCTCTCCTTTCTGGATGGGCCAGGGGGTTTGGTCCTATGGGACTCCTGAGGCACCATCCCCGTGCATGGGTTCTGGGTAGAGAGGCTGCAGCGCAGTGGACTCAGGTCCGGATGGGTTCGGCAGATAGGCGGCACTGTACTCCGTGTGCTGGTTCCTGGCGGGGGGAGCAAAACCAGTGCAGTGGACTGGGTCTGAGCGATTCTGTCCCTCCTTTGTGCACACCTG
>JACM01022347.1:0-18329 GCA_000787095.1 Periophthalmodon schlosseri | reverse complement strand
ACTAGGACTAGAGCAAGACTAAACCAGACCTAAACCAATGTTGAACCAGGATTATACCAGGGCTAAACCAGGACTAAACCAGGACTAAACCAGGGCTAAACTGGGACTAAACCAGGACTAAATAAAGAAATAAAATAAATAATAAAACACAAGCAGATCATTACTGAGTTATAGATGTTAATTGTGTAAATTATTCTAGCCTCTTCAGCTCAAATGTGAAAAAGTGTTCCAGTTAACAGCATAGTTTTGGTTTGTATGTGTCTACAATTGTTTGAGTTTTTCTCTTTAAAAGTGCTGTACTTGCTTTTTACTGTCTTAAAAATGTGAACGTTCGTTTTAGTGGTTTGCAGTGGTCCAAAGTTGTTCACTTACCTTATGCATTCTCAACATCCTAATTATTCACCGTGATGAGTTTATAAGCTCTTTTCACAACTTTCAGAGGCCAGAGCAGTTAGCTATCATGGTAAAGCCAACAACAACTAGCATCCTAACGGTGCACTTTCAGACACTTTATAATTAGATGCAGACAGCACACAGCAGACTTATTTTGATCTCAAGAGCTGCTTATACAATATATCTGTACTGGGGTAAATTTTGCTCAAATACATGGAAAAAAAAAACAATAACAGGCCCTTTAAGTCTTTGTTTTTGAGTTTTTGTGTCCTTACTGTTTTTAATTTGTCATGTTATTTTTGTCTTGTTAAATTATATGAAAGGCCTAACTAAACCGGGACAAGAACAAGACCAAACCAGTCTACATCAGGACTAAACCGGGATCAAACCAGGACATGCAGCCATAAATCCTTCTATAATACTGTGCATATTATAACACATATGGACCCATTTTCTTGCATATATTTAGCCTCATTCTGGTGCCTGTAGACATGTTTGTGAGGGTCTGACAGCTGCGTCTCCCTGTCCCATAATGCACTGTTCTGCCTTCAAAAGTGAGCCTTATCAAAGCACTGATTACAGCCCGTGCTAATCGCTAACAAACGCGCCGAAGCACCCGTTTAACCTCGTAACAAGCACCTTACGTGCCGTGTTTATGTTTCAGTGACACACAGAGCAGACAGGGGCAGGAAAGAGCAGACAGGCGCCGTCAGGAGCAGACAGGAGCGGACAAGAGCAGGCTGAAGGAGGCAGAAGCAGACAGGGGCAGACAGGAGTAGACAGGGTGTGGACCAGAGCAGGCAGAAGGAGGCAGGAGCAGACAGGAGTGGACAGGAGCAGACAGGAGCAGGCTGGAGACAGGAGCAAAGAGGAGGAGGAAAAAGCAGACAGGAGCAGTCAGGAGCGGACAAGAGCAGGCAGAAGGAGGCAGGAGCAGACAGGAGTAGACAGGAGCAGACAGAAGGAGGCAGGAACGGACAGGAGCAGACAGGAGCAGGCAGGAGACAGGAGCAGAGAGGAGCAGGAAAAAGCAGACAGGAGCAGTCAGGAACGGACAAGAGCAGACAGAAGGAGGCAGGAGCAGGCAGAAGGAGGCAGGAGCAGACAGGAGCAGACAGGAGCAGACAAGAGGAGGCAGAAAGAGGCAGAAGCAGACAGGGGCAGACAGGAGTATACAGGAGTGGACAGGAGTGGACAGAAGGAGGCAGGAGCAGACAGGAGCAGAAACAGGAGCAGACAGGAGGAGACAGGAGTGGACAGGAGCAGAGAGGAGCAGATAGGAGCACAGACAGGAGTGGACAGGAGCAGACAGGAGCAAACATGACATGCATGGATATGAGCAGACAGGAGGAGATAGGAGCAGACAGGAGTGGACAAGAGCTGACAGAGCAGAGAAGAGCAGACAGGAGCAGGCAGGAGCAGGCAGGAGCAGACAGGAGCAGACAGGAGCAGAGACAGAAGCGGATAGGAGCAGAAAGGAGAAGACAGGAGGGGACAGGAGCAAACATGAGTGGACATGAGTGGACAGGAAGAGGCAGCAGGAGACAGGAACAGAGACAGGAGCGGACAGGAGCAGACATGAGTGGACAGGAGGAGACAGAAGCAGACAGGAGCAGAATGCAGTCCATTCTTACATGCTTACAACCGGGGGATGTGAGGTGATGTGTCGCAGGTTTTGTTTTGGATCTCCTTTTATTGTCAAACTGTCCTAAACAGTAAAATGTCTGCTGTGCACTGTCTGCATTTAATTATGAACCTTTTAATTGCCCGATAATCAGGAAATATGTGTTGTTATACTAGTTGTTGTTGAAAGGCAAAACACTTTCTGAGTCTCTGAGCTGTGAAAGGTGCCTATAAACTCATTGGGGTGAATAATTAGGATCCACAAGTTAGAATAACTTTGGACCACTGCAAAACATTTAACACAAACTAGTTTTGTGTTTCACATTTTAACGTAAAAATCAGCACCTTTAACAAAAATTTGGGGGCTTGCTACAGATTTTAAAATATTAAAATCAATTATAAGCCACAGCAGCAAGACAATTATTGAATGTTAGTTAAAGAAAATAAAATCCATATCAGACTGCTCCAAGTATGAGTGAATCAAAAGTAGACGTTTTCTAAAGCCTATGGAATGAATACTTCAAACAGAAGATTAGTGCCAGTTGAAGTTGAAGCATGGTAGCACCATCACAAACTGTAATGACTTTGTATTCAAACTAAGCCTGACTTTCTGACACGCTTCAGCAGAGTCAAATTCCCCAACTGTCTTCAAGTCATTTTCAATAATAAGTTCATGTCTGACTACGTGGCTGGAGTCCTTTATTACTAGTGACTGGTAGGTTTTTGCGCATTGAAATAATCCTAAGCACCAGTGCCCTTAGGCAAGACACTTCACCCACACTGACTAGTTTGAAAGTGCTGAGTGAGTGTTGGTGGTTGTTGACGGCTTATCTGACCAGCCAGAACCACACGCTTTGACAAAACTTTACAAAGATGAGTGGATCTGGAGCCGTGTCCTGTTTCGCCATTTTTAGAGGGCGTGATTGACAGGCGGATTAACCAATCAGAGAGACGCATGGTCCGTTTGTGTCAAAAACAAACATGGTTGCTTACACATAAAAAAACAAAAAAAAACAGGATTGTTATATTTTGTTCTGAATGTTACTAGAATTTTTGAGGGACAACGTCTTCTGCGTTTGAGAAGCATGTGAGCATGATTTTGTTCTGAATGTTACTAGAATTTTTGAGAGACAACGTCTTCTGCGTTTGAGAAGCACGTGATAGAAATGAGTGACTGTGGTTGGACCATCTCAAGCATAGACTGTATAAAGAAGTGGACTACGGAAGTGTGACGTCACGCATAGTGTTCGGCTCGGAGGCAGATGAAGGTAACGCCCCTTTCCGCCCGACCACTGGTTTTAACACGGAGAGGGTGCTTAGCAACGCTGTCAATCAAACCTGTTGCTAACACTAGCGGGAGTGACCTTGGGGAAAAAGACGCCTGATTCATCGGTTATTAATGTTCATATCTTGATTTATGGACACGATAGCAAAATAAAAAGATCATGGATCATGTAGAGGGGGTAATACGAACATTTTAAGACCAAAATGACGAGGCTCACTGCAGCAGTTACAGAGAGAGGTGACAATTTTATTCTATTTCTATTCTATTTCTAAGACTACAGCTATTGCTAGTTTTTATGCCTTTTACTGACACATAGTTTACATTTTAGACAATCAATAATGTAGCCAAATTAAATTGATGACAATGCAATCTTTATGATGTAATACATGTTATTTTAAAACACTGAACCAGCATCGCACCTGGCAACACCTTTCACACTTGTTTAAAACCTCATGCATTTGCAGACTAGATGCACAGTGACTTGACAGGGGAAAAACAACAATACGTGGGGGAGGTTTGAACCAGTGACCCTCTGATTGAGCCAACTGTGACATCTTGGGTCCACCGCTGTGATATGGAATTTAGCCTCACCTCCTGATGCACTAAAAACAAGTCAGGGACCAAAACCTATTTCGCACTACATAGAAAAAAGTGTGACTATTACTATTTTTATTGGCCTGGAGAGTTAAAAATAATATAATGATTCATGACTATAAAACACTGCTAGAGGAAGTACAATGCAATGTTACAGAGGAGCGTTCGGTAAAACCCTAGGGCAGAATATAATGAGCCAAAATGTCATTACATTGAATGAGACTTTCCAATTGGAGTCATGACGTCATCCGTGTATAATCCCACTGCCGTATTTCCTTAGAAGCTATAGTAACTACCATGAAAAAAACAAAAATTCCAAAAACGCATCTAGACATTATTCATACAAGAATAGCTGTCTTGAAAGTATTGGTTTATAGTAGTAGCAGTTTCCTATCTCAATATTGCACCATCTACTCCACATACTATATAACCAATGGCCTGAACGCTTATGAGCGCATTGAAAGATAGGAGTAACATCTTGGCTCTTATATTGCCCTCTTAACTCTGAACCATCACCACCATTACCGCCTCGTTCTCCGGTTCATTCCACATGCGTCCTCCGTGTGACCTCTTTTGCACCGATTCACCACATTTTCCCCTTGTCCGACTACGCGCTTCCATTACGGTGCGCTGTCATGTTTGCACCTTGATGGAAATAACACAGCATGACGTAACCACGGTGACGGGCCCATAAATCTCCCTTTCATTAGCTTGATGTTCTGCAGATACGTACGAGAGCGCAGGTGTCGCTAGCTAGCATTAGCGTAGCCCCGTTCCATTTAGTTTTCCCCAGGAGGCCCGTGCAGTGGACCAGCGGGGGGGCTATCACATAATGGAGTGGATGCAAGCTTAATTAATGATATCAATTACAAGGCAGGCTTCAGTCTCGCTAGTCCAACTGTCTGCTGTGAGATGTGGGGAGTTCATTCTGCAGTAGAGCGATGTACTGTGCTGTAGGCAGACCAAATGTTTTATGTCGCCATGTGGTACTGAAGTATCATTAAAGGGTCAATGCATTATTCAGGCAAAACACGTAAAAGTAATCCAGTAGAGATTCAGCGGCACAAAAATGGAGGGATTCCTGAGTTTAAACTAGAAATGGTCCGATCAGAGACTGTATATATAAATGGACATAGCTAACCTGCTAGCCGCCTCATTTCAAATAGGAAATGAGTGACTCCATCGACTCCAATTCACTTTCTATTGAAAAATTGTCACCCCTCTGTAACTGCTGCTGTCAGGCTCGTCATTTTGGTCTTAAAATGCTCGTATTAACCCGCTCTGCATGATCCTGATATTTTTATTTTGCTATTTTGTCCGTAAATCAAAATACGAACATTACTAACAGAAAAAACACCTTCTTTCCTCGAGGTTGCTCACGCTAGCTTTAGAAACAGGTTTGATTGACAGCGTGGGCTAAGCGCTCACTCCCTGCTAAACCAGTGGTGCGGGCGGGAAAGGGTGTTACCTTCAACAGCCTCGCTCCGGATTGGCGCTTTGGTTGTTATGATACTCGCGTAACTCTGCTCCAAATTCGCCCCTATAACTGCTAGCCTGATGAGCTTCATTTGACTGGAGCCAAACACTATGGGTGATGTCGCTCTCCCTTAGTCCACTTCTTTATACAGTGAAGGCGCCAGATATGGATTTTTTGAGCCAATACCAATATCTGATATTTGGCTTACTGTCGTGGCCAATAACAATATTTAGTGTTTAAAATACATATCAAAGCCCACAAATTAATCTCAAGTTGAAATAAAAATCACAATTGAACTTTTCACTTATCTGGCATTTAAAATGGTTTGTACATGATTTGAACAATAACATACAGACAGATTTTTAGCCTAATTGCTTTTCTATTCCCCTTTCATTTTCAATCATTAGTCAAAAATTTCAAAAAGACAAATCTGAGGCACAGAGGACAAACTGGTATTAACACATTGGCACACAGAGACTGGGGCAGCGGTACCAAAATACCAGCTGATTTTTTCAATATCTGTGAAAACGATGTCTGCCAATACCGATATTAGAATCGATATATTGCCAATCACTAATATGAACAACATTCTTTTGATGATAAGGCAAAATATGAAATTCAGCAATTGCACTGTTTAAGCTGACCAGTCACTTACTGGTCTCCATGGAGACCAGTAAGTGACCAGGTCAGATCAGTGGAGAGGTGACCTCATTCAAAGTAAGAATACATGTTTTCCAAAGTATATTTTAGCATTGAACATGTCTGTATTTGATATTAATGTTTATTGCTGTGTTGTGGAACATTCTGTGAATCTAAAGATCTTGGTCAATGTGTGTGTGTTTATTTGGAAACTGGCAGCAAAGGGTTCAGGAAATGAACCTGAGACCTTACTGTTGTGGTGCGAGAATAACCCATGTATGTATCAATAAACATATTTATCTTACATTTATCCAATTACAGATTTAATTGGTAAAAAAACCAAACTTGAATAACATGCTTTCTTACTGGGAGCACTGTCACCTCTCCACAGATCTGACCCGTGCTTTTCGACATTGATAAATTTAACGCCACACTATGTAACATTCAGGCAAAGCGATAACATCTCCATGGAGACAAGAAGGTGGCTTACATTCCACCAGAAAAAAGACATTGTGCAGAGGGGAGGTTTTCTGAGCTAAAATGGAACCATGCACTTCATTTGTTTTCTTGATGCCAATCTGAGGAATGGATCTATTTAATCAGGCATAAAACCTCTTCAGAATCATATGCAGATAAGTCCACAATCAGTCGAATTTGATTCACTGCTTTTTTTTTTTTTTTCATAATTTTATTTGGATCAGTCTGCTGTTGTGGGCAATCTTATAGAGCGGAATTCCCCTGTGACATTGTGGTGAAGGTTATCACACGATTGTAGCCTGCTTCTGTCTGGACCTAATGCATTATGCACAGTGAAGGGGACCCAGTCTGAACACATGAAGAGGTGAGCTTCATCAAACAGACAGCACACAACCATAATAATGATCCCAGCAGCTACAGGGCGCTACATCAACTTTTTATCGTTTCTTTCTGCTAACAATTCACTGTGGTAAAATTGTTTCCTCATCAAAAACAGACCTGGAGCTGTGTTTTGTATCATTCACACATGTTTAACACACAAACCTCCACATTTACTCATCAAAAACAGACCTGGAGCTGTGTTTTGTATCATTCACACATGTTTAACACACAAACCCTGCACATTTAGGCTGACTTCTTCTCTTAAACAGATCATTTCAGCCCTGGAATTGCCAATTTCTACTGAACTAAAGGTAAAACGTAGCTGTTAACTTGAAAACTAAAACTGCATGACATCACAAGGTGGAACAGAGCATTTTGAGCTTTGAAGATGTAGACACCCCTAATAATGCAGAGTTACTCAAACATATGTGACTGAAACAAAACACAACTCTGGGTATGTTTTTGATCAAGTAACAACATTATAACAAGAGTCAATTTTGCGTAATATAGGACCTTTAAAGATGCACTATGCAACTTTTCTGCTTGTCTTTTTCTGCTTGTATCCATGGAGATGTTAAATGTTATTACTTTGCCTGGAATGTTTCACAGTACGGCATTAACTGTCTTGCATTTGTTCAATCAGGTGTTTTTATTGCTAAAAAAAAAAAAAAAAACCTTGAAAAAACAGGCATTATACTATGAGCACGCCTCTTCACAGAACTGACACATAACTTATCACTTGTCTCACTGGAGATAGATAAGTTCAATGCCATACTGTGGAACATTATAGACAAAGCACGAACATGTCCATGGAGAAAAGCATGTTACGGACCCTCTGGAAAAGTTACATAGTGCAGCTTTAAGGCAGAATTGTTGTGTATCCAAGTATTAATTTATATTTTATCACTCGCAATATTGTATTTATAACCTGTAAGTTTTCGCACTTTCTGACTCCAGTTCTACATGATGATGGCCATTATATCCGTAAATAAAAATATGAACAATAATAACAGATAAATCAGGTGTCTTCTTTCCTTAAAGTCACTCCCGCTAACATTAGCAACAGGTTTGATTGACAACGTTGCTAAGCGCCCGCCCTCTGCCAAACCAGCGGTGTGGGGCGTGCAACTTCAACAGTCTTGCTCCTGATTGGCCTACTATGACACACAACCTCGGAATTCCAAATATTGAACTTGGCTCCAAATTGGCTCTGTGCACAGGAGCATGAGAGCTAGCTTACTGTGTCACAAAGCTAATGCTAACTCTTATTAAAATCATAATATATAAGATAAACAACCCATTCAAATTAAAATGGGTTAAAAGACTATTCGCTTGTATTTATGTGTAGCTCAGTTTCAGTTTGTGGGGTTATTTTAATATTTTTTTATGCATCAAAATTAGCATTAGCATTGGCTCGCAAACACCTGCCTTTCTAAACACGATGAAGTTTTCACCTCCTTTGGTCAAGTCACTGTTCATTGTCTTTTCTTACTTTTTTTATACATTTGTAGCGCGACTCAGCAAAAACCTCATAGAGACAGAATTGGACAGGAAATAATGACGCTAACACTGAGGTTGCCAGACACTGTTGTGCAAAGAGCCAAATAGCCACTGTAATTCCTAGCCTCATCACACTCTCTCAGTCCACTTTTATACACAGTGTATGGTTGCAACACTGAAATAACACCAGTTTAAGTTTTGTACTACTCCAGGTAAGGTCATGGGTAAAAGCTTAGAAAAGCATAATATGTCCACTTAGGCTATATACTAGAAATACTGTTTCTATTTTCAGGTGAACTGAAGAAAAATGAATCTGCTGTTGGGAACATCTTGTCTCCAAGGTTTTATGAATCCATTTACAAACTTTTAAGAGGGCCTATATACCATAATGTGACCTTCATATCTTTTAAAAAATCGTTACCTGCTTATGCCCAACGATGCTAAAACTCTGTATGAAATATTATAATCTCGATGAGGGTATGCCGCCAGGTGGATGGAGGATTTTAGCAAAGGTCAAGCTCTTACTAATTCTCATGTTGCGACCCAGCTTTAGCAGCACTGCGGTGGCCTTTTGTTCAGTAGTGGAAAGCTTACCTCTTCTAGCACAATGGGAAATACGACAACAAAACCAAAGAGTGGATGGCACTTTTGATGGAAGAGATATGAAATGAATAGGGTTTTCAAGCCCTCAAAATGTTAATGTTACGGACGCATTTTCTAGCTAGATGTGTCTTTTCATAGTCCGCACAATGCTGCTCCATCTGGTCCCTTGGTTGTTGGTTCCGCATATGTTTCAGAACTGACCAATCATATTCACTTATTTGTCCTCCTGACCAACGTCCCTTTCCAATACAATCAAGATGACATAAGACTGACCCTCTGCCCTCAATTCTATTTAAAATGACCAGGCGATTTTACAGCTGCCTGACCTAAAAGCCTTCCTTAATTACTTAAAGGTCCTATATTACACAAAATGCACTCTTGTGAGCTTTGAGTCATGTTATAATGTTGTGTTTGGTCTCATTCACACATATTTGAGTAACCCTTTATTATTAGTTTGTCTACATCTCCAAATCTCAAAATGCTCTGTTCCACCCTGTGATGTCATTAAGTTGTGGTTTTCAAGTTAACAGCTACCTGGAGTTGTGTTTTGTTTCATTCACACATGTTTAACACACAAATCCTGCATATTTAGGCTGACTAAAAACACTTTGTTACACCTTGTGATGTCATGTGGCAATACAGGAAGTGCTCCACTGTGTTTTTAAACTCCATACACCTTCACGAGAATCATTTGAATAATTTCAGCCATGGAATTGCCAATCTCTACTAAACAAAAGGTAGATGTTAACAAGAAAACTACCAGTACATGACATCACAAGGTGGAACAGAGCATTTTGAACTTGGGAGATGTAGACTAATAATAAAAGATTACGCAAACGTGTGAATGAAACAAAACATAACTCCAGGTATGTTTCTGAGGCGGTAACGACTTTATAACATGACCTAAAGATCACAAGAGTCAATTTTGCGTAATATAGGACCTTTAAAGTTTTTGTCTCTTGTACCTACTTCTACTACTACTTACTTAGGAAGTATTTGCTTTCTATCCTTTTTTGATATATTTTTGGGAAAATAGGAAGAATGTTCATATTATTACTTTGTGAGTCGAATTAAGTAAATTACATAAATACTACTAAATCAGATACTTTTACATGTATAACAGTATCAGTACTCTTACTAAATATTTTGTCTACTCCGCCCGTGTCCTTTCAGCAGACAGGCGAAGCTTACTGCTGCCTACATTGCTCTGGTTTATATTTGCTCCACAAGTCAACTCCTGGGGAAAGTTTTCCGGTCGGAGCGAAGCGGGCGTTTAGTTCCACTGCACGCTCCTCTACTTCCCGGTACAGTAGAAGGCACAATTCCTCTCTAGGGCCGCGACCCAGTTACCATCACCGCTATGCATTACAACACATACAACACACACAGGACCGCCAATTACGCTAACGAAGCTCCGGCTAACACCCCGCGCATTCTTAATTATGGTCTGAAGCTACGAAATCAATGGGCACGCTCTAACGGCCACACTTTCACCGGGGATGGTACATTAAGAATCATTTGGAGCATGTTTATGTATGGAAATAGCACGTGTTATGTAAGTGTAGCTTCTGAGCTGGAGGTGAGGTGGGTTCTTACAAGGGGGTGTTCTATGTCAGTATAAGAAAAATTCAAAGCTCACTTCTGCAAATGTATTAGAAACTTAATGGGGGTTTTTTTTGTTTGTTTTTTTGTATCATTTAAGGCTTTTGAAATGCTTGGAGACTTTAGCTTCGGTGGTCATGTATTAAATAATGTATATTTAGGGAATACAGTTAAGACGGCATACTTGATTTCCAAACAGTGAGAGGATGGGGCACAGCAGCAGTAAACTGGCCATGCTGCACTACCACTATTATTGCTTTTTCTATTTTATTTACTTTTTTTTTTTTTTATGTGTCTTTTTTATGCTATGTTCGGGGGTTTTTGTATGTTTGGGGAAAAGGTTGTGGGTTAGGGGGTTGTGACGTCTGTTGTTTTAGGTTTTAAATATTTGTGTCTTGTTTTCATGTTTATTATTATTGTATTGTTTCATGTTTTATTTTATCATCCTTAATAAAAATAATTTAAAAAAAATTGTTAGTATTCACATTCATGATTTTTTGGCAGCTTTAGAACAGCTTTCTGACAGAAAAAGGAAGCAGGGTGGACCGGCATCGCACAGCCAATCAGCTCTCATCCCAAAGAGTCATATAGTCCCCACGGGACATTAAACCGGGACGAGAGGGGCCTTTTTACTCTCGCACACCTGGGATACTGTCCTGAAGAAGTCGGACTGCAGATGGCGCTGTCGTCCTGCCTCCACCGGTAGGAAGGCAGCTCCAAAACCTGTTTAAATCAGCTGACTGGACATGTCACAGCAACATCACATGACCACTCTGAGGAAGAGCTCTAGTGAGCAGTCAAAACTGTCAGGTATGAAAACAAACTAAACCTTGGTCTGAAAAAATAAACGAAACGGAAGACCAGATGAACCTGATTGGACTATTACGCATTTTTATTTCTCGTCAACCCAGAAGTAAGCACCGAAAGCAGCGCTCTGATTAGACGGACTTAAAGACCTACTTCCTCCTCTTTATTCATCTTTTGTTTCAGATCATAGCAGAAATTCTATAGCGTACACAATGTATGGAATTTATGTATTAATAAGTAATGAAGAAGCCGCCTATCGTTGGTATGCTATCAACAGGAGATGGAACGGTGGCTTTTGTGGTCAGTCAAGGGGACCGTTTCAATTCTATAAGTAAATAGTTTTGTCATTATCAATGCGCCCACAGTACTCTAGAGATGAGACACGCAAGGAGTAACCAGGACGTACGTACAAGATGTGATCGATAGCCCTGTCACGATAACACATTTTGAAGTTCGATGACACAATAAACCAAGAGCAGATTTAAACTTTGAAAAGTATTCTAAATTAACAATATTGTTAAAAAAATAAATAGAATGAAACACTGAAGTACTTAGTTTGCATGTAATGAGTCAGAGACGTTATTAATGCAACCTTTTACGTCTCAAATCTTATCATATAGACAAAACATAACTCAAAACTTCCCAGTTCCCAGAAAATGTACACACGATAAATACTGACCCCAAAATATATTGTTCCAGCTTTCATATATTGAACGATAAGTAGATATAGTAATTATGGTGACAGGCCTACCCACAATACTCATACTTCGTACTAGCAAAAGTCATTTTAACAAAGTACTGCATAATCAAGCACCGCATCCACATTGCCACTCCAGTCACTACATGCAGAGACAAAGAAAAAATACTTAGAGGAATAACCAAGGTAAATTGTTCAAAATGTGTGAAAATTATAGTGCTGGAACTGCAACAACTCTACCACGAACCAAAATACATGATTTTTAAATGGTCTGCTTTTGCTATTACCACGGCAACTTGTGTTATAATGAAATGTTAAAAGCTGTTAAAAACAGTTGGATATAGCTAGGTATCCAATTTGCTGATTTTGAATTATTACCTCGCTTTGTTAATAGTGGCATTCTGAACAAATATATACAAATGTGTCAACAATTTCTTACCATTTTACAGTGGTGGAACATGACAAAGTAAAAGTATTAAAGTACTGTACTTAAAGGTCCTACATTATGCAAAATTTACTCTTGTGAACTTAAAGCCGTGTTATAATGTTGTTGCCTCATCAAAAACATACCGGAGTTGTGTTTGTTGCCTCATCAAAAACATACCTGGAGTTGTGTTTTGGTTCATTCACACATGTTTGAATAATCCTTTATTATTAGTCTGTCTACATCTCCAAAGCTCAAAATGCTCTGTTCCCACTTATGATGTCATGAAGCGGTAGTTTCAGATTAACAGCTACCTTTTACCTTTTGTTTAGTAGAGATTGGCAATTCCAGGGTTGAAATCATCCAAATGATTCTCATGAAGGTGTATGGAGTTTAAAAACACAATGAAACACTTCCTGTATTATATGACATCACAAGGTGGAACAGAGTGTTTTCTGTTTGAGAGAAAAACTCAGCCTAAGTATGCAGGATTTGTGTGTTAAACGTGTGAATGAAACTACATTATAACATAAATCAGAAAACAGCGTAACATGGGCCTTGTGTAAGTGTAAACTTTAGGTATCTGTACTTTACTTAAATAAATTTTAAAGTGGATACTTTTTATTTTTACTTCACTACATTTGAGAGCAGGTATCTGTACTTTCTACTCCACTACATTTTTGAACAGGACTGAAAAGTAAATGAATTTTTTTATTACCTGCTGAAAAGGCTGAGGGGTTTATTTTTAATACATTCATAATTTGAGCAAACAAAAATATACAAATATACAAATACTGATACTGAAAAACTGATTCAATAGCTTCAATCCTTATAAAAATCACTACATATGAAGCTGTATAAGATCTCAAAATCTGCGCAAAATACTTTTAACTTCTACTCTTTAAGTACATTTTTGAACAGGTACTTTAATACTTTTACTTAAGTAGACATTTTCATATGATACTTTTACTTTTACTGGGGTATTTTTTTTGCTCCAGTATCTGTACTTCTACTTAAGTAACAAAATTGAGTACTTCTTCCACCACTGCCAATGTACCAGATTGATGGTATAATATACATTTTACAATTTACTAAAATAAACATTACTCACTAATAGAGCTTAGAAAACGTGTTGATTTTGTATGAGGAAGTTGGTCAGATACTGTAAGTGCGATAACTTATGTGAATAAATAACAGTCACTTGTCGTTTCTCACTATAACCATAACACTAGATATATACCATCTTTACATTCCTGATCTTGGATACTTGAAAACTGCACGTTATCCTGCGATCAGAAAGTCGCTTCATAAAAATCCAACACAAATGTGCCTATAAATCACCATAGACTTTTACAATGATGCCAACATTACCAGCGGGCAATATGTCCGTGCGTTTCAGAGCGATGAACATCTACCATATGTTGCCATAATGATTAACAATTCAAAACATAATAAGGGGTGGAAGATATATTGAAAAATTGATATCGCAATTGTTGTTTTGGGGATATATACAAAATTAGAATTAAAAATGAAATTAGCGGAAAAGCCTAAATGAGGGCATAAAGTGAGATTTCTGAACTTTTGTGGTCACTTTTATGGTCCATTCAAATTTTGTGCTAGATTTGAACCACAACCAGGACTTTTAAACAGACATGGTTTAAGACATTCTGACATTGTTAAAATATTATCTGACTATTAGTGCTATAGACCTTTTTTTGTTTTAATCGGTCGATGGCGTCTTGGTCAACCCAAATTTTGATCCGTTTATTTCATTTAATTTGATTATAAGGACTTATCTGGGATAATAGCAGAAAGGAGAAGTTAGTGAGTAGTGAGTTTTTTATTTCTATGTAAAAAGGCAGTTTAAACTCACATTAAATTACAAGTTTCATCTGTCTTTATTTACATACATTATTTCCTGTTACCTTTCTCCATGAACAGTTCTTTTTGCATGAACTCTAGCCTTACTGAATATCGTCATGGAGATACTGCAAAAAATAATCTTCTGTTTTGTCAACATCGCCCACCCCTGCGTAATAAGTCTTCTGAATGGCCCAAAGTCCTCAAATTAGCAGCTATAAACAGACAGCTATGAATAGAAAAAGTTGGACCCACTCACCAGGCTGTCGTAGTAAATCAACTCCAGCTCGTAGTCTGGTAGGATGTCGCTGCGGTTGTTCACCAGGTCCAGGGCCATTTGGGCAGCGGGCAGGCACGCTTGACCCCCCGGCCAACCTCCGCTCATGGGGAACAGGGCTCCGATGTACAGCTTCTTCTTCCCTACAGCCAGAGAAGGGTAGGACAGAAGCATAGCCAGGGTCAGAGCCGCGTAAAGGGTAGTGTAAGCGGCCATCGTCCTGGTATAGTCCGCTGCAAACTGGTTGGTAGAAAACTTGAAATACAGTCCTTCCTCTTCCACCTGGTATCACGTTCCGCGGGATTAACGCAAAATCAGTTGTTCGGTCTCATCGCGGTGTGAAAAGTAGTTCCCTTGTTAGAATGAAGGAAGTTTGATTTTTGAAAACAAGTCTACGCATAAGTGCCCAATCACGGCGTAGAGATTTCGACAAGCGCTATTTGAGGTGTTGAAACCAAACTCACGCACAACACTTAAAAACGAAATTCCGACTAAGAACGCCTCATGTTACTTTCAATATCTCATGAAAATATACTGAAAACACCCACTGCGAGATTCAAGACGTTCCAATCTGCATCTTCTATCTATCTATTTATCTATCCCTTCACCATCTAGACGCCTACATACTCCGCGCCGTGCTGCGAGGACGCAACGCAAACCCCCAAAAATCAAAGCTTAAAAAAATAATCCACGGAGGAGAAGAGAAAGAGGGGGATAGAGGAGGAGGAAGAGGAGGAGGAGGAAAAGTGTCCGTGTGCTGCGGGAATGCGGTGAGGAAGAGGAGCGGCGCGGGCGAGCGAGCAGCCAGGCAAGAGCGCGCCGTGCGGAGTGCTGTGGTGGACTGCAGCAGCGGAGAGAGGAGAGAGAGGTGTAAGAGAGAGAGAGCGAGAGAGGGAGAGAGAAAGAGGAGGAGGGACGCTCTGTTTCACAAACCAGTCTGATTGTGCAATCCCCTTCCCCTCTCTCCCTCTCTATCCATCCATTCTCTCAATCTCTCCCTTTCTCTCTTACTCTTCTCTCTCTCTATCTATTTCACTCTATTTTTCTATTTACCCCCTTACATTCTCTCAACCTGCCTTTCTACTCTCTCTTTTCTTTCTATCTCATTACCCTTTCCCTTATTTATATCTTCCCTCTCTCTATTCTGTCTGTCAGTCTATCGCTTTCTCTGATATGATGATAAAAAAAAAAAAAATCACATTTTTTTTTATACCAAATGATCTCGATTTTGGATTTGACTGTTATCTGTCTTAAAAAAATGATGTCTTTTAATAATAATTTCCAGAACATAAACAGTTATTTAACACCAAAAATGGTCAAATTTCATTCTCCAAAGTGTGAGCTCCAAACCACATGCTTTTACTGACAGAGGACGGGCTCAAGACCTCTCCATTAAAAAGACCCAAGCTGATCACTGACTATTAGAAATGGCTGAATCTCAAGCTTGATTAAAATGTGATTAATTGCACAGCCCTATCTGCCCCTCCCCTCTCTCTCTGCATATCTTGCACACTTCTTTCCTTCACTATAGTTAGAATGCATGTGAAAATATGTGTTTATTTATCTTTATTCTTTTTTTTTTCAAACACTTGGCGAGACGTATCCATGCAGTTGTCTCCAGTAGGTTAAACTACTATAACGGCCTGCTCACTGGCCTCTCCAAACGAGCGTTAAGAGAGCTGCAGTACATCCAGAACGCTCCTGACTAGGTCTAGGACTGAGGACTAGGACTGACTCCTGACCAGGAAGTACAAGTACAGGTCTCTGCACTGGCTCCTGTGGCTCAGAGAATAGACTTTAAAGCAGCTCTGCTTGTTACAAGTCTCTCCATGGCCTAGCACCAAAGTACATCTCCCACATGTTAGTGCCATATGAACCATCTCACACTCTGAGGACTTCAGGGACCGGCCTCCTGCTGGTGCCCAGAGTCAGGACTAAACATGGAACATGGAGAATCACCGTTTCAGTTTTACTTGTTACTTTGTGTATGAATTGTGCTATACATTTGGGGGAGACTAATCATTTTGCTAATCGTAATTGTTATCTGGACTATACATAGCAAAGGTGGTGACATTATTAAATCAAAATCTCAAAATAGGATGAACAATTTCAGATTTTCATCATTAATGTATTTTACTCCTGCTGCTGCTGCTGCCTAGACCAGGGGTGCCCAAAGTGGGGTCCGTGGCCCAAACTTGGCCCTCCAGGGGGTGTAATTTGGCCCACGTGATGCCTCTGAGATTTTATGAATTTTTAAGATTTTATAATGAAAAGACTGTCAGGAGATGGGAAGGTGGCCAATTCGGTCTATTTTGTAATATTTAAAGTCAATTTAATCATACATTTCTTAGAGAACATTTTTATGAGCACACTGTCATTAGGTTTGGCCCTCAACCCACTAATGCGCATTCACTTACAGCCCGCCGAGGAGAAAATTGCAGAACTGTCTAATTCTATACTTTTCTGAACCATTACTGTGATTGTAAATAGACTATTACTACACTAGCATTGTTGCTCAAATCAAGACTCACTTCCATAGACTGTATATATAAATGGACATAGTTAATCTTCTAGCCGCCCCATTCCAAATAGGACGTGATCACGGGTGCGCTGTCTCCATCAACTTCGACTCCAATTAGCAACAGGTTTGACTGACAGCGTTGCTAAGCGCCCGCTCCGTGCTAAACCAGTGGTGCGGGCGAGAAGGGGCGTCACCTTCATCAGCCTCACTTTGGATTTGCTCTTGGGTTGCTATGATACCCACAGTCAATCCAGATATGGAACTTGGCTCCAAATTTGTCCCTATAATTTGCCTCGATGAGCTTCATTTGACTGGAGCTGAACGCTGTGGGTGACGTCACGCTCCCTTAGACCACTTCTTTATACAGTCTATGGCTCAGTTAACAAGTTAACAAAATTTGTGAAAAATGAAATTGGTTTTTCGGACAAGCATTGCGATTTATGTTTTAACAATATGATTCTGTTCAAAGTTCACATCCAGAAGAATTGACAAAAAGACTGAAAGCAGCTTTTGCCATTTCCTAATTGTGTCTATTCAAACTGCAATTTCGACTGGATTGTGATTAACCTTGTAGCCCTTAGTTCACAGTCCACATTCAAACAAGATTCCCATGGACTTCAAAACATGTTTGCACACGTCTAACTACAGGGCATTTCACTCACAATAAGACTCAAAGGAGACAGGATATCTAGGCTCCGCAGGTTACGTTAAATTACCAACACAGCTGCAGTTTGTTTTTTTCTTTTCCTTTTTTCCTTTCTTTAACAGACAAACACAGTGACCAGTCATATACAGTGGTGGCAAGTGGTAATAAGACATAACAAGACATAACAAGACATAACTTGACATAACAAGACAAAACAAGACATGGTTTGTAGACCCAACAGCTATTTACAATTGTATGTGACAAGACAAGTGTGTGTGTGTATGCATGTGTGTGTGTGACGTGTGTGTGTGTGTATGCATGTGTGTGTGTGACGTGTGTGTGTGTGTATGCATGTGTGTGTGTGACGTGTGTGTGTGTGTATGTGTGATGTTTGAGTGGTTTTGGAAGAGTTAAGGTGGGGACAGCATAAATTGGGAAAGAAAAAAACGAAGAGGGAGAGATGAAAAACAATATAATACAAATAAATAAATAAATAAAAGTAGTAGTAGTAGTAGTAATAATA
>JACM01057557.1:0-32574 GCA_000787095.1 Periophthalmodon schlosseri | reverse complement strand
CCGCGGGTGGTGGGTCCATGGGAGGACTAATTTGACAACCCTATAACCTAAACAAGGAACAAAAAGCTCTCGGTAAACTTATCAGGCCTCCTCCTGTGCAAACTTAAAATGTCTCTCTCTCTGGCTCTCTTTTTCATGGGCGCCCTGTTTAAAATACAATACAAGCAAAAAAAAAGCAAACAAAACAAACAAGTATAAGTCCATATAAAGCATTAAAACAGGACAGGTGTGTGTCATATAAAGCATTAAAACAGGAGCAGGTGTGTGTTTAAGTCCATATAAAACATTAAAAACAGGAGCAGGTGTGTGTATAAAAGTTTGTTATCAGATTATAAAATTGCGATTGTGTCACCAGTGTATCCAGTTTTGCTTTTCCTTGGAGTGTATTCCATTTTTGTGAAGCAAAACAGCTAAAAAACCTCTTTCCCGTCTCAGTTTTGGTGAGGCTTGTCCTTAGCCCTAGTTTCCATCTGCAGTCCCCGGGCAGGTTACAAACAGTTAAAATACATCCAATTATCCATCCATTTACAGTTAATCCATGCATTCTCCCAGTAAATACTGTTGGCCTATAGAATGTGGTGATCACTCCTGTGTGAGGGAACAGTATCTCCACTCCACTGCTTCCTCAGGCCCGAGGTGTAACGAACAACGGGTTTGGCCCCATAGCAAAAAGTTTGCTCTTACTTCCTTTGCACAGTTTTTGCCACAAAACTAGTCAAACAGGTCCAAACATGTGATCTTGCCAATAGCCAATTTAGAATCAGTACATTAGGATTCTATGTGTAATTCTGTGGTTCTGCTCCCACAAGAGCCTAAAGGCCCTGTCCTGTGCATGAATAAAACATTGACCTTTGCATTTTGAAATATCTTTAAGTGTAAACAACCTAAACTGCATATGGCAGGTTTTTGTGTTTTTCTAAAGCTGACTTGGTTTGGTGGGATAGTGCCTGTACTAAATATTTGTCATAGTTTTAGATCAGTTTGTGGGAAGAAGTTGAGAAGAAAAGTACAAAAATACAAGAAGTAGCGCTGAGTTGCAAAACAGAATCCCTCTGCCTCCCTCTGTCATCTACACATTTTTCTGACATTTTTAACCTTCATTTAACTAAATATTTGTATTAGTCTAATCATAGCTATTGTGTAATTTAGACAAATTCTGGCCCGCGTCTACATTATGGTTGTGGTAAAATTATAAACTTCACAAAAATTATAAAACTAGAAAAAACTCAATTTTTAGTCGAATCTTAAATACAACGTTAACTGTTGTAATTATCTGATATTTCATGTTTAGTTCAGAGTTGACACCTTTTGTTGTTCTCGTAACTGTTTACGTGTTGTTGCTAATGTAAATGCTTTTGTATGTGACATTTGGTTGCTATCCCGACAAGTTGACGTGAAGGTTCTGTTGTCAGTTACTGGTCTGTTTTGGAGACTGGAGTGAGTTGAGACTGCTGTTATTTTGCTCTTGTTTTGGCGTGTTTTATGGCCTACAGTTGCCCTTGTGTTCTGAAAATAAACAACCAGAAGAAATTTGGCGAGTTTCCTCACACCAGAATGCTACAGTATATGTTAATGGAATGTGTATTATGGACTTTAATATCTCCACACGCATAACGCCAAGTAGGGAGTAACTGATTTAGCCAATTAAGTGAAGCAATTGAATAAATACATTTTACAATTGACTAAACTAAAGTATCAAATAAAGTTTACTGCTTTTTTTGTTAGCTTAAAAGTATATATAGCCTGTCTGACACTTTGCTATAGTTCCTGGTTGATTTCAGTTCATAGTGGTTTGCGTGCGACCTGTGAATGCTCTGTGAATGAGCTGCTGAGGTCATGCTGACGAAGGCTAACCTGAAGCTAACTCACTCAAGCTAACTAACCCTGGTCTGAACTCTGGACCCTCAAACGCTAAAACTGCCCCTCTCCTTTCTCTCCATTATCTCTTTACATCCCCAATTGAACCATGTGACCCAAACCCACCCAATGGCCCTGCAAGCGAAGGCTTACCCATGGTGTGTCAAACGGATTTTAGCTAATTGGCTACAGCTACTTACCGGAGCTTAGCGTGACGTATTCTGACTTCTGCTCTAATCATTGCGATCCCATGCAATCCTCCTGCGCTTGGGGCGAACAACAGCACCTCAACCCGCGATAAAAATCAAGAAATATTTGTTTTTCGCAAAATGGAAGATAAGATAGTAGTTTTAATTGCGATGGATTACGAACGTTGCTAGCTTGGAAAGTTGACGTTGTTCGTAGCTTCTAAGGGCAACTCAAGCCCTAATTATTTTTACATAACGTTTTTATTTTGAATTGAAAGCGAGGACAATTTTAAAACGTTCAAAATGGCGTTGATGACGGTGAAATTCGACTTGAAGAAGCGCGTGAAGCTAGCGCAGACGGTTTGGTTCATGTACTGGTTCGCTGTTATGGCGGGAATCCTCGTCTTTAGCATGGGGCTGTTTTTTAAAATCGAGCTACGAAAACGCTCCGAACTTATGGACAACAACGAAAGCCACTTCCTACCGAACCTGCTCATTTTTATGGGTTTGGTAATCTGCTGCATCAACGCTCTAGGGGGCAAAATCTGCTACGATTCGCTCGACCCCTCCAAGTTTGTCAAATGGAAACCGATGTTGAATATGTTCCTGACCGGATGCATGGTTTTCAATGCGTTGCTGCTTCTCACGGCGTTCCTGTGTTTTTTGATGAGGATTCCGCTGCAGTTTACGCTAGCGGAGGGGTTGAAAAGTGGGATGAGGTTTTACAAAGACACCGACACGCCCGGACGCTGCTACATGAAGAGGACCATAGACCTAATGCAGATGGAGTTCAGATGTTGCGGTACCAACAGTTTCAGAGACTGGTTTGAGATACAGTGGGTCAGCAACAGATACCTGGACTTCAGCGCCAAGGAAGTCCGAGAGTGAGTATTCCTGAAAATACTTAACGTGCATACGACAGGTTAGACCACTCAGTTCATTAAGATTCCATAAATGTTACCTACCACCATGTTAACAAGGGCCAAAACTCGTCTAGGTAGAGGGATTCTGTTTCAGAACTCAGCGCTACTTCCTGTATTTTTGTACTTTTCTTTTCAACTTTTTCCCACAAACTGCTACTTAACTGAGGTAAAACTATGATAAATATGTAGCACAGGTACGATCCCAACAAACCAAGTCAGAATTAGAAAAACATGAAAACCTGTCAGATGCACTTTAATGAGTAAAAGTTTTTCATGTTTGTTATGTAATGTTGAATAGAAAGTGTTGGTTATGCTGTAATTTCCCTGTGGTTGCAATGGATAAAATTAGGGCTAACAAAGTGGGTCTCTCAACTCACCGCTAGAGGGTCCTGGGTTCAACAGGTAGTATTTGATGATGTCATAGTTTCAGATGGAGAGCAGGGGTCTATATAACTCCATGGGAGATTTACTGTTTTGGAAAGAAATCTCCAGACTTCTGATCCACAAATGTCTCATTATTAGTTTGGGATTGGCTTCACAAACTTGTAATATTAATCTTATGACTTAAAGTCTTTTCAACTGACAATGATCACGTCTTTGGGGTTGAATAGTGGCACCACTTTCTGATGCTACTGTGGAAAAATAATCTCACTTTTGTTTGTTTACACTGACAGAGAAGATGCTGAACTTTGCTCCAGTTTTTGTTTCTTGTGGATAGGTCCAGTAATTACAGAGATAAAAACCATGAACCAGGTCAACACATCTGCATCTGACAGTTACACAGCAAACTCCACCTGAGGATTCTGATTTGTCTCCAGCTCAAGTTAAACTAGGGGGACTCTAGAATGATGCACTAGTTGATTACTGGTCATTTGATATGGTTTGGTTTGTTATCAGTAAGTTGTCTTTTAAGAATTGAAAGCAGGGTTAAGTGTGTCACCAAGTCAAAGTGTGTCATGTTAACGAGGTAAATCTGTTGATTGGCATAAGCGGCGTTCAGGCGTAATCCCTCTGAAGCACAAGAACACTGTGAACTCCCTCCTAGTGCTGTCCCTTTAACTGTTCATCCATGTTTCATAATGTAATATCAAAATCATATACTAAAACTAGTATCAAAGCTAGATACTCATTTGAGCAAGTTCCGATACCTAGATACTCATTTGAGCAAGTATCGATACTAAAAAAGCCCCATTCACAAGACAGAAATGAACATTTCCTGCTTATCTTTAGAATGATCTTGAGCTGTATCTTTGTAAGTATAAGACACATAGACGAGTACACGCCCATGGACCACTATGGAACCTACTGGACACTGAGGGATTACACAGATATAAGGCCACATGGAAATAGAAAAGAAAGTATGAACATTTAATGTGGAAAATTACATTCTATTGTCTAAAGAAAGTGTTTTTTACTATCATCGTGGTATCAGTATTGAGTATCGAGTCTATTCCCTAGTATCAAAATCATGTTTGAAATATTAGTATTGTGACAACACTAGTATCCATTGAGGAGGAGCACTTTTTCTGTGCAGCTCACCTTACAGCGAGTTATATAGGTTATGTCAGTTAGCATCATGTAAATTTTGAGTATAAAATGTCACTGGGTTAGTACTTAAAGCTGGCTTCGTACACATTCATTCTTGTGGACTATTAAGGTTCTTCAGTTCACCAGTCTTTATTGTCTTTAGTCCTGCTTTAGTTCTAGACAAGGATTAATTGTAGGTTTGTCTTGGCTTTGTCCTGGTTCTGTTTTGGTTTAGTCCTAGTTTTGCTTAAACTTGGATTAGACCTGCTTTACACCTGGTCTTATACTGGTTTTAGCTCTGGTTCAGTCCTGGTTTAGTCCTGGTTCAGTCCTGGTTCAGTCCTGGTTTTGTCCTGGTTCAGTCCTGGTTCAGCCCTGGTTCAGCCCTGGTCTTGTCCATAGGGACCTCTCAGGTGTTACATAAGTAAACTGGTTCATTGTGGGATTGGTTAAAGCTAATGCTAATGCTAATCCTGAAAACACTAGAGTGACACCAGTGTCAGTGCCTTTTCAAGTGCACCATCTCCATCTAGAGTCAAAATGGAAAATATTACTTTGTGAAGCATTAATTTGATAGTAAAGTAGTAGTAAAGTATATTTGATTTAGTACTTACATTTTGGCTTTGTGTATTTAGATGAATGTTTGGTTTAATTGTTTGAACACATACTGTATTCTTAATTTCAAATGTATTTTTAGCTTTTCTACTACTACTACTACTACTACTACTACTACTACTACTACCTGCTTGTTTTCATGAAAATGTTGTTTGTTTGACTATATCCTCCGCATGCTTGTTTCCATGAAAATGTTGTTTGTTTGACTATAATCTTCCGCAGTATGACATAAAACCCCTCTATCTCCATGGAGAAGTATGGCTCAAATTTTCTATTTCCAAGTAATTGTGCAGGCAACGTGCCACCTCCAGAAAGTTATACACTGTACCTTTAAATTATATCAGTCAACACTGGAGAGTTCAGGAATAACAAAAACTGAACAAATTGAAAATGTATCTTGTAACTCATTGAACTGTTTGCCTGATTGGCCGTATAGTTTTGTTTTTCCAAAAGTCTATACAAATGGAATATTTACTTCCAGAACCGGAGTGGGATTGTGGAGCTCCTTTACCTACAGTTTGAAACGGTCTCTTGTGGACACCTTCAGCTCTGCGTTCCCTGTGGTTTGGGTCTAAGTGGATTCCTGGAAAAGTCAGGTCGCTGGATTATCTCTGGTCTTGGTCTCGTTGGGTCCTGATCTGAGGGAGGGGAGGGGCTTCCGGGTTTAGACCAGATAAACCTGGTCAAAAGTTCAGAGAAGAGAAATCTGAAATGGAGCCATGACTTTGCGAGTAGACGCCATGTTTGTAATTTTTACACAATATATCGTAATCGACTCGAAATCGCAATTGGAGTTGGCACAAATATCAAATCAAAAAGGCTGATTATGGCTGATTATTTAGTCCTCTGTAAAGAATAAAATATCTGTAGCTGTACAAACATAATATCAAATCAAAAAGGCTGATTATGGCTGATTATTTAGTCCTCTGTAAAGAATAAAATATCTGTAGCTGTACAAACATGTTCTGAAATGTCCCTGTGTGTCAGATGCCCTCCCTGTGCATCAGATGCCCTCCCTGTGTGTCTAACCCTGTAGTTTAGACCTCTACAAACACGTTCTAAATGTATGGGATTCTTGGATTAGTTTAAAAGTCAGATTCTAGTTTAATTTCAAATGTGAATGCTCTTGGAGTTGTTTATAATGTGCACACAGAACAGAATCTGGCTTTTTATACATTTCTACAAAATATAATCACAAATCATAATTACTTTCTTTGCCAAAATGGTGCCGCCCTGGTTTTTACAGTTTTTCATTTGAAGTCCGCACTTGGAGAGGGAGTCCCGGCTCAGGTCTGGATTTATCTGTGGATTAACTCAATGTTCTCGGGATCCACGTCAGTCTCAGAAGGAACTGGCAAAATTCCAACAAATAAAACGGGAACAGTCTGGACTGAACATGCAAACTGTAGGAACATAGGACCTCTGTCGAATAATGCTGTAATTAGGCCTCTCATGATAATTGAGGCCTAATTTTTATTGTTCAGTATATGAAAACTGTAAAAATATGTGTTTTGGGGCTCAATATTTATGGCGTGCACAATTTCGTTGCAAAAGTGGGGAGGTTTTTGCCATTTTTGATGTAATAATGTAAGATTTGAGCTGTAGAGTGTTGAATAAATCACTTCTATGGCTAATTAATGGTTTATTCTGCCATTCATTTGTTGCAGCTCAGGCTTTTTAATGATGCTGTCTGTTTAAAACTGGTTCACTGGGATTATCTTGCATTATTGTTAGTGTGTGAGTGGCATAAAGTAGTTTCAGTATTATCGTTTATCGTTTATTTCTCTGTAGCGATATATCCCGCTTCAAAATGTGTTATGGCTCTATATAAGTTCAGTGCTTTATTATTAACTTATTCACTTATAGTTTATGTTGGGTAATGCATATAGCCCCTTTGCTCCTGCCTTAATCAATTCAAAGTTAATGTAATGATTGTAAATAAGGCACTGATAAGGCAGACGATTCTTCTACTACATCTGCAGTATCTGTTCCAGTGTCGTCAATGTGCTATTCCTATGTAATCCCATTGTCTGTTACCCCTTTTCTTCCTTCTGTACTCAGTTGTACTGCACAACAATCAGCTTTTATTTATGACTTTATATTATTCTAATCTGTTCTTTTGGTTGAACAGTGTTTTAGTTTATTTCGGCTGAGCACCTGTCCATCCTTTTGTTGTTTATCCATTTGAGCTTCTGTCTCTCGTCACATTTATTTTTTGAGAATGTCCCACTATTTCATTGATGCCACATGAATTGTATGAGATGAGATTTACAGAACACAGTAACAAAAATGTACAAGATCAGTCAAAAGTTTGGACTCCATTTTCAATGTTTTTTGTTTTTTTTTGTTTTGCTTTTTTGTGTGTGTGTGTGTGTTTGTTTGTTTGTTTTTATTTTTTAATGCAAGACAGACAAACATAGTGACCAGTCATATACAGTGGTGACAAGTGGTGATAAGACATAACAAGACATAACAAGACATACCAAGACGTACCGAGACAAAACAAGACATATCAAGACAAAACACGACATACCAAGACATGCCAAGACAAAATATGGTTTGTAGATGTAATAGCTATTTACAATTTTATGTGACAAGTTTGTGTGTGTGTGTGTTGTGTGTGTGATACCAAGACATGCCAAGACAAAATATGGTTTGTAGATGTAATAGCTATTTACAATTTTATGTGACAAGTTTGTGTGTGTGTGTGTGTGTGTGTGTGTGTGTGTGTGTGTGTGTGTGTGTGTGTGAGACGTGTGTGTGTGTGTGATATTTCTGTGATTTTGGAGGAGGTAAAGTGGGCACAGTAGAGGAGAATGCTAGTACTAGTAATTCGTAAGTGAGAAAAGAAGACATGGAGAATGTAAATGGGGGAACAATAAATCAATAAACAATAAAACATCAGATTTATGAAGCACAATATATATGGAATTATGTAGAAGAAAAAACTTAAATAACTCTACTAAACATATTTTTTAAATATTTTTTATTCAAATCCTCAGAGTGTCCTCCCGTTGTTTTGTGGACAGAGCTGTAAACCCTGAGGCTTCTCTCAGTGAGTTTCATGATGAAGTCTCCTGAAATGGTTTTCACTTCACAGCTGTGTCATGTCAGGGTCAAGAAATGACAAAAGTGCAAAACCAGGGTTCAAAGCAAAGGGTGAAGGATATTTTTAAAAATCTAAAATCTAAAAAAGATTTGGAGTGAGTCCAGACTTTTGACTTTTGATGATTTTATGGTGTGACCTATTTTTATTCAAATACATTTCATTGTTTTTGGAGATATATGCTTCTGTCAGTCAGTCCTAAGTGATTTGAGGCTACATGGCGTACTTCGATCTATTGTTGAGACCGAATAAATAATGCAATTGAAGTGAAAGTGGTCTAGAACAGTGTCCCTCAAACCATGGTATGTGAGCTCCTTCAGGTGGTACTTGGAACAGCTCTTCAGTTTGTGGGTTTGCCAATTTAGAGTTCATTTCATCCACTTTTTTAATCCTTCTTTGGATCATTTCTTGTTTAGAACCACAGTGGAAATGGTGTAGTCCACTTTTAGACCTGGTTTAGCTCTAGATTAGACCTGGAATAATCCTGGTATAGACCTGGTTAAGATCTGGTGGTCTCAGTGGTAGTGTCCTACTCCATCTCTCTATCCCTCCATCCCTCCATCCCTCCATGTCCAACCACAAAACACAAATACTTAGTGCGGTCGCCATAGTTCTAGTGTTTGTTGAAGTGTGTTGAGTTAAACCAGGTGAGCAGAGCCAATTACCTCAGAGCTTGTTTTTTTCCACTGTTTTAAACCTTTATACCATTATAGAGTCTAGCCTCTTTAACCTGAGCTGGAGACAGGTCAGAATCCTCAGGTGGAGTTTGCTGTGTAACTGTCAGACTGCAGATGTATTGACCTGGTTTATGGTTAATACCCTGTCAGTACTGCAGATGTATTGACCTGGTTTATGGTTAATATCCCTGTCAGTATAAATAAACAAAAGTCAAATGATTTTTTTCACAGTATCTTCAGAAAGTGGTGCCATTATTCAACCCCAAAGACGTGATTGTTGTAAAAAGGACTTTACGCCATAAGATTAATATGACAAGTTTGTATAGCTGATCCCAAACTAATAATGAGAATGGCTGGGTAAATACAGCAGGAGAATGGACCTCGTCGCTGATGGAAATGATCATTAAACATTTGTGGATTTGACTTTTGTAAAGACACTAACTGTAGTGTTACTTCAGCGTGACCAGAGTTACAGAGTTACAGGGTCTGTTTTTACCTGTTACATGAACTATTTTTCGAACTGTATTTCTGTCTAAGGCCGATAATAACACGAGGCTGCTCTTTAGGAACCCACACAGATATTTTTACCACCAAACTAACTTTTATAACACATTGCAAAGCCCTTTTTAATGACATGAACTGCACCGAGAAATTGCTAAGAGGAGGATGAAAACAAAGTGCAATATGTAACTTTTCTGATGTTTCCATGGCATTAGACTCTCCATGGAAACAAGCAGGTGATGCCATCAGGACATGTTATAGGCATAGATGTATAAAGAAGTGGACTGAGGGAATGCGACGTCACCCATAGCGTTCGGCTCCAAATGAAGCTCATCGAGGCTAGAGCAGTTATAGGGGCCAATTTGGAGCCGAGCTCAATCTTTGGAATTCCGACTGAAAGTATCATAGCAACCAAAGAGCCAATCCGGAGCGAGGCTGTTGAAGGGAACACCCCTTCCTGCCCACACCACTGGTTTAGCAGGAGCTTAGCAAAGCTGTCAGTCAAGCCTGTTGCTAACAGTAGTGGGAGCAATATCAGGAAAAGAAGGCACCTGATTGGTCTGTTATTAATGTCCATATCTTGATTTACAAGCAAAATTGTGAAAATTGTGAAATTAAAATACCACAATCATGTAGAGCGGGTTAATACAAAAATTTTTAAGACCAAAATGATGAGTCTGGCAGCAGCAGTTATAGAGAGAGAGGCAATGTTTTTTCAGTGGAAAGTGATGTCTGTGGTTATAGATCAGATCTGTGGAGAGGTGAACCTGCTCACAATAAGAATGCATGTTTTTTTCAAGTTTTGCTTAGCAAAAAATAACATAATTCAATCACCCCTCTGTTTGTTTCAGTCGTATCGGCAGTAACGTGGGTAGATGAGTCTGGGAGGGCATCTGGACTAACCTCCTGTCCTTGCTTGTTTCAGTCGCATTGGCAGTAACGTGGATGGGCAGTACCTGATGGATGGCGTACCCTTCAGCTGTTGTAACCCCTCGTCCCCGCGTCCGTGCATCCAGTTCCAGATGACCAACAACACGGCTCACTACAGCTACGACCACTACACAGAAGAGCTGAACGTGTGGAGGAGGGGCTGCTCCGAGGCCCTGCTGTCCTACTACGGAGGCATGATGAACACCATCGGAGCGCTCGTCATCCTCGTCACTATGTTAGAGGTACAAGACATGTAAAGTTATATACAGAGAGTTAAATATAGGGTCATCCTCGTCACTATGCTGGAGGTAAACAGGACCTTTAATATCACATATACAACATGCTGGAGGTACACACAGGCTTATAAAGTCATAAAGTTTAAGATAGGGTCATACTCTCACCATGTTGGAGGTAAACTAAGATCTATAATGTCATTTATGTTATACGTCGCACATACGTCACCATAGAAACAAAGACTTATATTGTCATATATACAGTTTATTTGTGACAGAGGTCATACTCGTCACAGAGGTAAACATTATAATGTCATATATCATTATTTACTTTATGATAGGGTCATAGAGGTCAGAGGTCATACTCGTCACCATGTTAGAGGTAAACATGACCTTTAATATCATATACAGAGTGTTTAATATAGGGTCATACTGGTCAACGTGCAGTATAAAAAGACCTGTAATGTCACATACAGGCTTGTCTCATAGAGAGTTTATGTACGATAGGGGTCATACAGAGGCTTTTAGTGTAGCCACAGCTGCCCTGGGGCAGACACTAAAATCACACACATGATCAAATGCAGTGACTGCAGACCAAACTCATACATCTGTCTCTTACCTGTGAAAATATATGACTTCATATAACAGAGATTGAAATGCCTGTTTAAATACAGCAGAAATATGGACTATGCAATACAGTTCTTGATTGATACTTCCTCCCACAGAGGTTCAGCTGTAACTGAGGGACTTAAATGTTACACAACCTCACGTTGACACAGTTTAGACACACACAGCTTATACAGACTTCAGATAAACTTCAGATACACAGAGTGGTCTGCAGGGACTGCATTATGGTCCCAGTGTTGACTCTGTGTCGTCTCTCGGCCGGAGACACAGAGGCTTCATTTTCACACACAGAAATCTGATCATTTCTGCTGTTATTGAAATTGCATGTGTTTTTGAGATACAGCTTAACCCGTTTTTTTTTGTTTTTCTGTTTGTTCACACTGCACCTGTGTTAGAAAAAAGCCAAACTGATGGAGCCAAGACAAAACCATTATTTCAAAATATAGAAGAAATCCAAGCATTAATTCTCTCTCTAGCTCTATTCTCGCTCTCCCCCACTCTCTCCTCTCTTCTCTCTCCCTCCCTGTCTCCCATTTTTCTCATCCTCTCTTCTCTCTCTCCGCAGGTCAGGGTCACCATTGGCCTGCAGTATGTCCAGTCCTCCCTCTCTCTCCCTCTCCTCTCTCTCTTTTTCCCCCTTTTCTCCTCCCTTTCTCATCCTCTCTTCTTTTTCTTTCTCATCTCTCCTTCTCTCTCCCTCCCTCTCTCCCCTTTTTCTCATCCTCTCTTCTCTCTCTCCACAGGTCGGGGTCACCATTGGCCTGCAGTACGTTCAGTCCTCCCTTTCTTCCCTGTCTAACCCAGATGACCCGGAGAGCGAGAGCGAGGGATGGCTGTTGGAGAAGAGTGTGAAGGACACGTTCACTGACATCATGTCCAAAATGAAGATGGGCAAAGGGGCCAAAGTGGAGGAGGGAGGAGAGGCGCCCCCTGCAGCCAGCTGAACAACACTGCACCTCTGACACACAGAGAGAGAGACTGCCGCAAAGAGCTGGAGCAGAGGACTCTTCTACAACAGTTGCATAGTTTACACATTCAAAGTCTTATATTTTGCATTACTTAAAGAGGGGGTATTACGCAAAAACGACTTTTTGGATCTTTCTACCATGTTATAACGTCATCAAAAACATGCCTGAAGAGGTTTTAGATGTCATACGTGTTTGAGTATTTTAGCGATCTCTCCCAAGCCCTATTCAAATGATTCTGTACAAAGCTCCGCCCACAAGCCTACGTCACCCATGCTCCCACACGACAATTCTTCATAAATATATAAAACATGATACAAAACTGCACAGCAACTTGACAAACCTGATGTGATGTGCAGTAGTTTCATTAGCGAGATGCACGATGATTGTGTTGTGATAGAGCTCTGAAGGGGGAGTGACTTAGCGCAGAGAGCAAAGGGAGGGGGGACTCAGAGCGTTAAAAACTAAAGTGAAACTTATAAAACATGTTAATCGTTGTTGTGGGTGAATATATAATTTTCAAAACAATAAAAGGAAACATGATCTAAATATGTTATGTGTCAACAGTTAATACCCCATAGAAGTAAAATACCCCCTCTTTAAATACGTTTTGCAGAATATGACCTTTAAATTCTCATCCTTTTTACAGTTTATTTTTGTCATTTTTATCTTCCTACATTTATGACCTATAACAGTGTTAACATTGTGTCATATGGAATAGATGGATGTATGTTTAGAGGCTGCTGTGCAAGTCTCTGAGCCACTGCTGCAGAACTTTAAAGCTGCACCGTGTAACTTTTCTGGTTGGAGAATCTGCCATCTGCTTGTCTCCATGGAGATGTTATTATTTTGCCTGGAATGTACCACAGTATGGCATAAAATTCATCTTGCATATATTCAATTGCAGATGTTGAAAAACGTGTACTTTTACTGTGAGCGGGGTCGCCTCTCCACAGATCTGACCTGTAACTTGGCCTGATTGTTTCACTTGCTTGTCTCCATGGTGATAAATTAGTTTAATGCCATACTGTGGAACATTCTGCACAAAGACAGAGACAAGCAGGTGCAGACACTCGATCAGAAAATTGTCATACTGTGGCTTTAACACTATGTATAGACAGATTATATAGTTTCTTTAAATTGAGCAGTTTTAGATTTGACTGAGATGGAGCGTTGGATTTGTACCAGTGACGAATGCTGCAGATGTGAAACAAGGAGTCTCTGCCATAGACTGTATATATAAATGGATGTAGCTAACCCGCTAGCCACCGCGTTCCAAATAGGAAGTGATCATGGGCGCGCTTCCGACTCCATCGACTCTGATTCTGATTCCAATCCACTTTCTATTGAAAAACTGTCTCTCCGTAACTTCTACAGAGAGCCTCGTCATTTGGTCTTAAAATGTGCGTATTAACCCGCTATCCTGGTATTTTTATTTTGCTGTTGTGTCCAGAAATCTAGATATAAACATTAATAAGAGACAAACCAGTCGTCTTCTTTCCCCGAGGTCGCTCCCGCCAGCGTTAGCAACAGGTTTGATTGACAATGTCGCTAAACACCTGCTCCATGTTAAAAAAGCTGTGCGGGCAAGAAGGGGCGTTACCTTCAACAGCCTCACTCCAGACTGGCTCTTTGGTTGCTATGATACTCGCGGTTGGAATTCCAAATATGGAACATGGCTGCAAATTTGCCGCTATAACTGCTAGTCTCTATGAGCTTCATTTGACTGGAGCCGAACGCTATGGGTGACGTCAGACTCCACATTTCACCTGAGAGTAATGAAAAATTAAATATAGTTAGCTAATTAAAACAATGGTTTGAACGGTTAAAAGTCCTCAAAATGGCGCCCTTACCAGGAGATGGTCATGTGACTAAAACCTATGAACGGCACTTCCTAAAGGGTTTAAAATGGAGGGTTGTGTATATAAAGCTTTTGCGTTTGTTTAAAATGTTATTTAATTTGATTTTTTTTTCTTTTTTCTGTAAAAAAAAAAAATGAATTATATATATATTTATTTTTGAATTGCACTTGATCCACCTCTGAATGTAAAGACACTGTAGAGAAGGAAACTGGAGCCCAGAGACACAAAATGGCCGACATGTGAAGAGGCAGCTAAATTTGCTCCAGGCTTCTCTCCTCTGTCAGCTCCTGTTTGCAGCTGCCATTTTGGCTAAAAAACTAAAATAAACAAAAAAAATAATAATTCAAAACCATTCATAAAACTTGATTCACATATAATTTACTTTAAAGAGGGGGGTATTAAGCAAAATTGACTTTTTGGAGCTTTCTACCATGTTATAACGCTGTTCTCTCATCAAAAACATGCCTGAAGAGGTTTGAGCTGTCATCCATGCATGTCTGATCTCTCCCGGGCAATAAAGCATTAAAACAGTAAAGGTAATTTAAATATGTTATGTGTTGCAGTTAATACCCCACAGAAGTAAAACACCCCCTCTTTAACACCAACTTTTGCGAACCACCTTTACAGTTTGGGTTGCAACTTAAGTTTACCAAAATCTTACCAAAACCGTTCTCGAATGTTTTCACCTAAATCGATCACTGGTGCAAACGAGCTGCGTGTACACTGTAAAAACATGTTTGTAAATATTAGACTGAATCTCACTTTTTTAATTCCTGTTTGAGTTTATGTAAATTTGCCTTTTGGTTTCGTGTGTTGTTGTAGCAGAATAAAAGCGGAGATAGTTCGTTGTCGTTGACCTTCTCTGATCTGAAGACCTGATTAAAGACTTAAGAGAAATTGGATCAGTTTAAAGACTTAAAAGCCAGAACATGAGAGCAGCAAGCACGTGGACCAAACAGCGGCAGAGTGGTTAACCTGTCTCCTCCCCTCAGTGAGGAGGAGTGAGGAGGTTAGACTCCTGTGGTGGTTAGACTGTCTTATTAATCAGGTTTAGTCCTGGTTTAGTACTGGTTCAGTCCTGCTTTAGTCCTACTTTAGTCCTGATTTAGTCCTGATTAATCCTGATTTAGTCGTGTTTCAGTCCAGGTTTAGTCCTGGTTTAGTTCTGATTAAGTTCTGATTAGTCCTACTTTAGTCCTGATTTAGTCATAGTTCAGTCCAGGTTTAGTCCTGGTTTAGTTCTGATTAAGTTCTGATTAGTCAAGGTTTAGTCCTGATTTAATCCTGATTTAGTCCTGATTAGTTCTGGTTTAGTCCTGGTTTAGTCCTGGTTTAGCCCTGGTTCAGTCATTGTTCAGTATTGGTTTAGTCCAGGAGAGAGGAGGAGGAGGAAGAGAGGATGTGACGGAGGTGAAGAAAAGAGAGAGGTATTTTAATCTGAACCTGATGACCTTTGGAGAGATCAGAGTAAGAGGATCAGGTGAGGGAGAGGAAAAGAGGAGGGCAGAGAGTAGAGGAGGAAGAGAGAAATAGAGCGGAGGATAATGAAAAATATAAAAGGGAAAGGAATGGTAAGGAAGGGAGGAGAGAGAGAGGAGGGTACTGATAAAGAAAAGAGAGAAAGAGGGAGAGAAGAAAAGAACGATGAGAGACAGGAGGTGAAAACATGATGGTGGGGCGGAGGTGACTAAAAACAAGGCTGTCAATAAATAAATAAATAAATAATTAAATAAATAAATAACAACCAAAACAAAAGTGAAATATTTACACGATGATGTGCTGCCCTCTAGCGGCGATGGAAAATACTGTCTGTGGTTGTGCTACTGCAGTTTCTCCTGCAGAGGTCGCACCAGTACCACAGACCAGGGTTAGACCAGGGCTTGGTTCATATCAGACACTGAAGACTTTATACATGTCCTGGTTCAGTACTGATTCAGTCCTGTTTTAGTCCTGGTTCAGTTCTGGTTCAGTCATGGTTCAGTCCTGGTTTTGTCCTGGTTTAGTCCTGTTTTAGTCCTGGTTCAGTCGTGGTTCAGTCCTGTTTTAGTCCTATTTTAGTCCTGGTTCTATAATCTCGTTTATATTCTGTTTTTCCAAACATTTCCTCTTTTTAATAAAGTCTTTATTTGTAACAACGCCCTGTTTGACCTCTGACCCCTGCCCCTGTGTGAGCCAAAATGGACAACAAGAAGAGAGAGAGAGAAGATAGAAGAGAGGGACGGAGAGAAAGGAAGAAACAGGAGTGAGGGATGAGAGTAGGAGGGGAGAGGAGAGAGAGAAGACAGTTGACTCAAGATTTAAGTTTATTGCCACATGCACTAAGTAAAAGTGGAAAGGGGGAACCAAAAGGAGGGGTGGAGAAGAGAGAGAGAGAGAGGGAGAGAGAGAAAGAGAAATAAAGGAGAGAAGAGAAGAAAAAAGAGGCATAGAGAGAGAGAGAGAGAGAAGGAGGAGAGTATATTGGGTAAAAGTCGAGAAAAATAGTACTGATTGAAATAAGGCCAAAGTAACTACTATTACTACTACTTCTACTACTACTACTACTATTAAGGTTAAGGTACACTGTGGGGTCCATAGGTAAATGTGTCCTCTGCATTTGACCCATCCTTCAGTGTCTCTGGGTTGAACCTGTCAGGAGCAGTGGGACCCATCTCTCGTCTTGGTCAGGATGACCTCAGCTGGAGGATTTGACCTGTTGTTTTGAGTTGACACAGGGAGAACATGCAAACTCCACACAGAACCAGGTCGAACCAGGGACCTTCCTGCTGTGAGGCGTGAATGCTAGACACTCAGCCACCGTGCCACTACTACTACTACTACTACTGTCACTATTTCTACTACTACTGCTGCTACTACATCTGACCACTGTCCCCCAATTGTATACAGGACAAGAGTAAGTACTACTACTGTTACTACTTCTACAGCTTTTACTACTTACTACTTTTACTAGCTACTACTACAACCACTAATACTACTGCTACTACTACTACTCCTACTACTACTACTACTACTACTACTACTATATACTACTACTACTACTACTACTATTACTGCTACTGCTACTACTACACACTGGTATTACTTCTTCCTAAATACTCCTCTTTAGAAGTGTGACATCTGGAGTTGGACACATGACACAGAAACATTTTGCTGCAAAAATAAGTTTTTTATTAAAAAAACAAAAACAAAAAACGTCCAAAAAATGTCTAAACTCAAACCTGAGTTTAAATCAGACAGTGAAGACTTTATACATGTGCTGTTTTAGTCCTGGTTTAGACCCTGTTTAGTCCTGGTTCAGTCCTGGTTTAGACCTGGTTTAGACCTGGTTTAGACCTGGTTTAGACCTGGTTTAGACCTGGTTTAGACCTGGTTTAGACCTGGTTTAGACCTGGTTTAGACCTGGTTTAGACCTGGTTTAGACCTGGTTTAGACCTGGTTTAGACCTGGTTTAGACCTGGTTTAGACCTGGTTTAGACCTGGTTTAGACCTGGTTTAGACCTGGTTTAGACCTGGTTTAGACCTGGTTTAGACCTGGTTTAGACCTGGTTTAGACCTGGTTTAGACCTGGTTTAGACCTGGTTTAGACCTGGTTTAGACCTGGTTTAGACCTGGTTTAGACCTGGTTTAGACCTGGTTTAGACCTGGTTTAGACCTGGTTTAGACCTGGTTTAGACCTGGTTTAGACCTGGTTTAGACCTGGTTTAGACCTGGTTTAGACCTGGTTTAGACCTGGTTTAGACCTGGTTTAGACCTGGTTTAGACCTGGTTCAGTCCTGGTTCAGTCTTGGTTTGGACCTTATATTAAAGTCGTGGAAAGATAAATAAAACCTGTCATTATAAACGTTTGTATAAATAAACTGTGATGTTTTAAACCTGAGACACAGAGACAGTTACAGCTTTAATGAGTTTAAACGAGTCAAAGAGAATTTAAACTTTTTTAGAACTGAACAAATTAGATTTGGAATTTCTATTTGTAATCCTCCCTCCTTCCCTCTCTCTCCTCTTCTTTCTCTCTCTCTCCTCTTCTCCCCTCCCCCTCTGTCCTCTTCTCTCTTTCTCTCTCCCTCCCTCTCTCTTTCTTTCTCCTCCCCTCTTTCTCTCTCCTCCTCCTCTCCCTTCCTCCTCTCTATCTTCCTCTCCTCTTCTCCACCTCTCTCTTGCTTATCCTCCCCCTCTCTACTCTCCCCTCCTCCCTTTCTCTACTCTCCTCTCCCCTCCTCTCATGCCTTTTCCTCTTTCTCTCCCCTCCTCCCCTTTTTTCGCTCTCTCTCCTCCCCTCTCTCCTTCTCTGCTCTCCTCTCTCTCTCCGTCTCTCCTCCTCCCCCTCTCCTCTCTCTCCTCCGTCCCTCTCTCCTCTCGTCCTGTCTTTCGGTGTTGTCTTCCGTGTGGTCTTTAGTATTCGTGTGTGGTGTTAGTGTCAGTAGAAGCCACAGAGGAGCTCAGAGTTAGTCTCAAACAGTTTAATTCAACACATTTACAGGTTTAGACATTTGAAAGGAGCAGGTTAAACATGTTCACGTCTGAGTTAGTGACACAGATTAAAAACACTTTAAACGTTTAATTTGACAGAAGGCACAGACACGTTTAGCTCAGAGTTAAAACAAAGTCCAGTTTAAACATGAGAAATTTAAAGAGAGAAGGAGGAGAGACACAGATTTGGACTGAGACATAAGGCAGTATGTGTCCGCCATTTTGGAAACGGAGAGTTCTATCAATATTCCTGTTTTGGCACAGAATTTTTTAAACATTATACAGATTGTTAAGAATGTCTTGTTAAGAATGTTAATTTCATTCACGTGAAAATTCTGTGTACTTTTAATCATTTTGAAAATACATTTTTAATATTCTACCACAATGGAGCTCCACAGTCCCGCCCACTTCCAAGTCCACTCTGGTTCAAGAATTTTTCATTCATTTTCCCCATAGACTTTTAAAAAAATTCAAATGTTAAGAGTTCAAAAACATCGCGGAGGCGAACCAGCTACATGCTAACCTGCTATGTGCTAATCAGCTACATACTAACTAATCCCCGTAACTCGGTTGTTTTAAGTCCAAAAGCACATTTAAAACGCAAGACTCTGCGAAATGTTTTAATAACTTTGCGGTTTATAAAGTTTCAGAAACAGATTTTAAATAAAAGTATAGGTCATGAGGTCATCAGTTACCTCAGAGCTGATTAGCCCTGAGCTTTCAAACTTTTAATATGATTTTTTTCGGAATGTTTACAGGAAAAATGAATGGAAAATTTACTTCCGGAACCAGGGACAGGCAGTTACTGTTGAGCGCCCAGAAATAAAATTAATACTTCACCGGACACTTCGGTATTTAGAAAGAGAGATGTTTGTGTCTCAATGCTAACGCTAATGCTAATTTTGAGGCATAATAAATATTAAAACAACACCACAAACTGAAGTATTTTACATATAAAAATAATTGAGTAGTCTTTATTTTAATTAATTTGCATTTTATAGGTTGTTTATTTTACGTTTTCCAATTTTAATAAAAGTGACTGTTAACTTTGAGACACAGTGAGCTAGCTAGCGTGCTACTGTGCACAGAGCCTAATGGTTTGACTTCTGTTAATAGTAATAAATGGTGAACCTTCCCAAGATGGCGGCTGTAGTTTGTCACAGTAAACGCACTCCCTCTCCTCTGTCTTCTCTCAGAATCAAACGCTGTGTAGTAAGGCATCACGTTTATCTGAGAATTTAATGTTATTTTCACAAAATACAAAATACAAATATATAAAAATACATTTGAGAAGGTTACAGATTTTTGTTACAATTTTCATGAAGGACACTTGGTTTTGTTCAATTGCAACGTCTCCCTCAACACAGGAGAGTTTGTGCTTAAAAACATGCAAAAATCTGTCAAAAATACGTCAAAAACAAACAAAATATAATATAATTTACATAATACTGTTCAAAGGCGCTTGTGGGAGTTTGAGATGAGTTTTACAGTAGAAGAAGAGTGGACCAATGGAGAAGCTGGAATATGGCTGTACTACTGTTCTTAGGAAACTTAAAGTGCATATGACGGGTTTTCATGTTTTTCTAATTCTGACTTGGTTTGTTTTAATAGTAAATATTTACAATCCAAAATTCAGAAACAGTTTACTCACAAGGAAGGCATTTTTCTGACAGTTTAAACCTTCATTATACTAAAAAAAAACATGTGTTGTTATTTATTTGTATTAGTCTAATTATAACTATTGCGTAATTTAGACAAGTTTTGACGTAGGGGGCGCTAGAGGCCACATACTTTTGCAAAAAGAGCCAACGGCTTCATGAACAATGCGTTTGTCTCGCTCTGGAAAGCGAAAGGTCTTATATTACACAAAAATGACTCTTGTGAGCTTTAAGCCATGTTATAATGTTGTTACCTCCACAAAAACATACCTGGAGCTGTGTTTTGTTTCATTCACCAGTGTTTGAGTAACTTATTAGTCTGTCCACATCTCAAAAGCTCAAAATGCTCTGTTCCACCTTGTGATGTCATGAAGTTTTCAAGTTAACATCTACTTTTTACCTTTAGTTCAGTAGAGATTGGCAATTCCAGAGCTGAAATGATCTAAATGATTCTAGTGAAGGTGTCTGGAGTTTAAAACACAGTGGAGCACTTCCTGTATTACCACATGACATCACTAGGTGGAACAGCATGTTTTCCATTTGACATCACAAGGATTGTTTTCAGTTTGAGACAAGAACTCAGCCTAAATATGCAGGGTTTGCGTGTTAAACATGTGTGAATGAAACAAAATACAACTGCGAGTTTGTTTGTGATGAGGAAACAACATTATAACAGAGATCAGAAAATAGTGTAATATGGGACCTTTTTTACATTATAGTTGCTGGGTAAAGATTTGTCATATGCACTTGAAGTTGCTCCAATTCAAATACTCGGTGCTTTAGGATACAACTGTTTTAATAACATAAAAGTTGATCATTGTTCATTTATGTAACTTATGTAACTCAGACTTGATTGAGCCTAACTTTTGTGTTCTCTTAACCTACAGTCCACCATTTTCTACTGCGAGTTTTGACATTCGGAAAATGTTTAGTTTAGCATTATTCCGTAGTTTCCCATAAATAAATAATCACATAAAAGTTACATAGTGTGTGGCTAACCCTACTTTATGCTAACACGACCAGTTTAAAATACAAATTAAACGTAGACCTGCGTCAGAGTAGACAATAACAACTATTGGACTGGCCATCCCTCCTGCATAACCCCATAGCTTTGACTCCATGCTAATATTGTGTTTCATTGTGAGTTTAAATTTCAAATGTAAATATATTCTAAACTTGTAATATTCCCGTACAAAGCTTTACTGTTTTGCGGAGAATAAGGCGTTCTTGTTTGGTACATTCGCGTTTTGTCAGATAAAGAATCACTGTGGCCGTTTTTATGCAGTTCAAACGTAGGATCAGTATTTCAGATCCGGAGAAAAGGTCAGAGGTCAAAGGTGTGGGTGCGCAGTGGAACGTAGGGGGCGCTAGAGGCCACATACTTTTGCAAAAAGAGCCAACGGCTTCATGAACAATGCGTTTGTCTCGCTCTGGAAAGCGAAAGGTCCTATATTACACAAAAATGACTCTTGTGAGCTTTAAGCCATGTTATAATGTTGTTACCTCCACAAAAACATACCTGGAGCTGTGTTTTGTTTCATTCACCAGTGTTTGAGTAACTTATTAGTCTGTCCACATCTCAAAAGCTCAAAATGCTCTGTTCCACCTTGTGATGTCATGAAGTTTTCAAGTTAACATCTACTTTTTACCTTTAGTTCAGTAGAGATTGGCAATTCCAGGGCTGAAATGAACCAAATGATTTTAGTGAAGGTGTATGGAGTTTAAAAACACAATGGAGCACGTCCTGTATCACCACATGACATCACAAGGATTGTTTTCAGTTTGAGACAAGAACTCAGCCTAAATATGCAGGGTTTGTGTGTTAAACATGTGTGAATGAAACAAAACACAACTCCAGGTCTGTTTGTGATGAAGAAACAACATTATAACATAGATCCAAAAATAGTGTAATATGAGCCCTTTAAAGCCCTATTGCATAACATTTCAGTCAATAAATACACTAAAATAAAGGCACTTATTTTGTTGTATTTCTCGCTCAAAAGTATCATCGAAATGGTACCGGGTCGCCTCTCCGCAGATCTGGCCTGTAACTTGGCTCGGTGACAGAACATTCCAGACAATGCTATTACATCTCCATGGAAACAAGCCCTCTTACAGAAATGATGATTGCGTGTTTGTCAAGAATTCTTTGAGCAATAAAAGCTGTAATGTTACGTAGTGGGGCTTTAACTATCTGAAAAGTTTTTGCATTGTGGTCATTTGATTTTCGTTATAGTCGCAGAGGCCGACTAACCTCTGTCATCTTTACACCGAGGACACTGGGGACACGGAGGACTTTGACTTGGACAAATGTGAGTTTTTGTATCATTTTCAAGGTAAAACTGAGATAATAAAAACACAGTCGTCTCATTGTTTCACAGTGACCTTTCAGCCCCAAATCTGTCTGAGTTTTAGAGTTTTACAGAGTTTTACCGTTCTGAGGACATAAATGTGACATAAATATTAAACCGGAGCAGATGTGCTCTGCTCACACAGATGTTATAATTATGTCAGATTATTGTTTCTTATATTTGTGGATTCATCAGGGAGCGCAGATGTTTGGCTCAGGATGTGGGTCTTTTACAGACTCTTCTACAGTGAATCCAGTGAAACTTTACACACTGTAAACTGCACTGAACTCTTCACACTCAAGAGTTTTACTGTAAAACATGAGCTGTTTGTGACACTGTAAATGGACTTTTACAGCTTCATCATTAAGTCCTCCTTTGTATGAAAGCGCTGAGTGATGGTGGTAGAGGAGGGAGTGGATAGTGCAGATTGGCAACGACAGTCTGTCCCAGGGCAGCTGTGACTACAGAAGGAGCTTATAATCACCAGGTGTGGGGTGAATGAATAATGCAATGCGTTTTGAGTATCTTTATAGTAACACTGTGTAATAATATGGCCTGCATGATTCCATGGAAATAGAAAGTTAAAACCACACTTTTCCATGGAGAAAGATAAGTTTTATGTCATACTGTGGAATTTTATAGCCAAAGGAACAACATTTCCAAGGAAACAAGCAGCTCTTCCAGAATATGTAACAGTGACCCCGGGCACAGACTGCACACGGCGCAGGTCCGGTGGTGCCGATGGTGGTGCCGGTGGAGCTGCCGCGACGCCGTTGGGAGTCTATTTGAATAGTTAAGGCTTGAACACGTGGTCTGGTGTGTGCAGCCTTCAAAGGCGGTAACCACTACAGCAGCAGAGCACTGCTCTGAATCACACCACAACAAAACCTCTGACACTGGAGTCACAGCTGGACCGAATCTGAGTGTGGTGTCAGGTTTGTGAAGATGCAAGCCCGCTCACAGTAAGGGCGCATGTTTTTAAGTTTTTTAGTGCAATAAACACATCCAAAATGAAAAAAATAAGCTTTTATTTTTGTCTATTTTGGGCAAAAAAGTTCCGCAGTGGGGCCTTAAAGGCACTATATAAATTTAGCGCATCATTGTGGCAAAATTTAACTTTTTCCATGAGTTGGTGAAGAGTTTTGTGCAAGAATTTTGAATGGGCAGAAAAAAAATCTCCTATGGACTAGACTGCAGTACCACGAGTGACCACTACTCCAATCTGTGAGACGATAGGAGCCTAATCGAGGTCTTTAATGCGCAAAATGTCTTCTCAAATATAATACTAAAATAGAACGCATTTAATCTGCAGTGTCCACAGTGAACCCGAGTCTGAAGAATCTGGATTTTGTCATTTTTATTAGTGTCAGTTATTATCAGTCCTGTTACCAAACTCATATTAGCTTTATTATAATATTAATGTCATTATTGTTATTGCATAAATATAAAAAGGCATTCTGATGTTTGACGTTGTAAAAACTTGGCATAGATTCTTAGAAAATCACAGTTTTGTCTCGGCAAAAGTTAAAGGCACATTTGGTCAGGTTGTGTTTGTCCAAAATGTCGTGGACCTGGCTGTTATTAAATGTATTTTAATTTCATCATAATAACAAAGGTTTAGATGTTGTTTTTGTCATATTAAGGCATTTTTTTATTTAAAGGTTCTATATTACACAAAATTGACTCTTGTGAGCTATAAGCCATGTTATAATGCTGTTACCTCCACAAAAACATACCTGGAGTTGTGTTTTGTTTCATTCACACATTGAGTAGTCAGTCAGTATTAGTCAGTCTACATCTGCAAAGCTCAAAATGCTCTGTTCCACCTTGTGATGTCATGAAGCGGTCATTTTCAAGTTAACAACAACCTTTTACCTTTTGTTCCTAAGAAATTGGCTATTCCAGGACTGAAATCATCCAAATGATTCTTGTGAAGGTGGAGATTAAAAACACAGTGGAGCACTTCCTGTATTACCACATGACATCACAAGGTGGAACAGAGTGTTTTCAGGTTGAGAGAAGAACTCAGCCTAAACATGCAGGATTTGTGTGTTAAACATGTGTGAATGAAACAAAACACAACTCCAGGTCTGTTTGTGATGAGGAAACAACATTATAACATAGATCAGAAAATAGCGTAATATGGGCATTTTACTTTAAATGCTTTATATTAAACTGTTGTGGCTTTTTCTCATGTAACAGAAGGTAGTAGAAATAGTTTGGCCATAGACTCCATTCAGAGGAGCAGGAGGAGGTGTCTGGGGAGGGGGAAGACTTTTCTTTGTTTTTAAATAAGGCGATTTTTGTGCATGATCTGCTAATATTTCCTAATCCAAAATCCCCTATATAAATTAAAAGTTTTAAAACAGTTCAGATCATTTTAAAATGCAAAATCAGATATGGGCAGCAAACATTGTTGTCATAGAGGCACTTTAAAGCTGCATTACGTAACTTTTCCTACTTGTCTCCATGGAGATGTTATTGCTTTGCCTGTAAAAGTCTACAGTATGGCATTAAACTTGTCCATCTTCGTGGAGACAAACAGGTGACACGACCAGGCCAAGTTACAAGTCAGATCTGTGGAGAGGCCAGCTGTTTTTCAAGGAATTTTGGAGCAGTAACTCCTACAATGAAATGCACGCCAGACAGATGTTGGACATGAAAAGTTACGCAGTGCATCTTTAAAATATCTTTGACTCCTGAGTATTTTGCTGGCATTTCAATATAAAAATGGGAAGCATGGTGTTGTTAAAATTGGTTAGTTTTTTGTTGCATTTGAACAATAAAAAGTATTACTGTAACTAAATAATTCTGAGCACAGCTTTTGCCTGGTCAAACGTAGACGATTTCCCGTTTCCGTGGCGATTGTTGGCGTGTAAAGTCGTTGTTGTGGTTTAGTTCCTGGTTAGAAGCACTTCCTGGTCAGTCGCTGCTGATGCTGGTCTCTGGTTGGCCGCAGGGAGGTGAGTGGCGCGGCCGTGAGCCAATGAGCGCGCCCGCAGGCAGGAGTGGGCGGGGTCATGGGTTAGTGGCCGTGGCAGCTAGAGTTAGACAGACAAGGGACCAAGGAAAGGAAACGAGGAAACAAAACAAGGAGAGAGGAGAGAGAGAGATTAGTGTCAGCGAGTGGATTTAAGGATGGTACAAGAACAGCAGGGCGGCACGGGGGCTCCCAGCGGCCGATTTAGGGGCCATTTTAGGGTCCGGACAGACAGTAATACAAGAGTGGAGTGAGTTAGCAACTAGCAAAAATCCTACTTAAAATGATTAGTTTCTCAGTTTAAACTACATTCTAAATAAGCTGCAGATGTGTTGATCTGGTTTATGATTAATATCTCTGTAATTACTGGGCCTATCCACATAAAACAAAAACTGGCACAAAGTCCAACGTCTTCTCTGTCAGTATAAATAAACAAAAATGATTTTTTCACAATAGCTTCAGGTCCCTGCCCTCCATTTCAAACTATGACATCATTTAATTCTAAAACATGAATGTAAAAAATAATGAATATGCTAGAAAGATAATATATAGCCCGAGAATACTTTAGCATTAGCATGTTGCAGCTATTCAACAAATACATTCATATACTTAGCCTATGTAGCTACACATTTCTATAATCAAAACTAAAGACAGCTGTAGCCATTTTGAAAGATGCTATTGGTTCAGTCCACTCTTTTTACTGTCACTGCCAACCAGTTAGCTCGTGGCTAATGCTCCAGTGTTATGTCTATGGGAGCATGTGCCGCCGCGTACTGCTAACTCTACTCATGCTACAGGAACCAGGAACCATGAGACAGGAGCATGGTTCAGAGAGGGGCCCATTTACAGACGGACCCCAGGTTTAGTCAGGAAGTTTACACCGAGAAATACGATAAGTTTGTGAAGGTTTGGTTAAGTTTGCATTGTTAAAATAGGAGGAAATTACACAGAATAAGCGGCAAGTTATATCTCAGTTTAGATAGAATGATTACGTCAAATATTTGTAGTCTACTCATAAAGAAAAGTGCATCCTTACTCCAAAAAGTAGCTACGATTTCAAGAAAAAAGTAAATTATAAAATTGTCAAATATATCAAAATATAACAGGGTACTATGAACTACAACTTTGGCATACTCTGTTTATATAAGAAAAGAGGAAAGGTTTATGCTAACATGCTAATTCAAGCTAACCATAAGTCTCATAAGAGTTTGCATAAAAGACAATGCTATTGATGCTAATGCTAACTAGACTTGCATGTACTTACTTTGTATTAGAATTTCTTGGTCAAATTTAACTGTAACATTTGTAACTGCTGTCAAATCGTTAAACTTTTCTTTCAACGCAAACCCAACCAAACTTTCACCAAACCGTTACCGTAAGTCTGGGCGTAAACAAGACACAAAAATCTACATTTGAGCTGCAGATGATTACTGATTATGATTCGTTTTAAGGATTAGCGCTTCGTTAAGCAAAAGAGACAGCGATGAGTTGTTAAAAGTGATGGTTTTAGAAGACATCAAAACTACAAACTACAAGAATTTGGTCCAGAACATTTACAGATTCATTTCAATAATCATCTTTATTGCCTGTAGTGTATTTCTTTCACAAGTCGCTCACACACAGATATAATAATATAGATAACAACACCATAAGGCCAGTGGAATGGAACACCACCCAAATTTAAATATCATCGCGGCATAAAAACAGTAGCTACACACTCATTTGAATATACATTTTTCTATATAAAAAGCATCGTAGAAACAAAAAAATGTACAAACTAAAAACTAATAAAAAATCTAGAGTATTTCCAAAGCGTTTTCTTCATAAAGGCTTTTCCCTATATACAGAAGAGCAGCACCAGGGACAGTGTATGAGTGCGCAGACAGAGAGGGGCTTGTAAACACTGATATACACTATTACAGATTTATATATAATAGAGGTAACACAGACTCAGTAGTTATCACACCGCTGTGTTAAAGTAGTACTTTTACAGGACAACTGCCGCTCTCAGAAAATTATGTGGTTATATAGTTAAATAAAAACCATAGCTGGATTAAAATCATGTAAAAAAAATAATAAAATAAAAAAAAAAAAAAGTTTATAATTACGAATCTCTTAGTTTTAGTGTTTTGGGGGAATTTTAAAGTAGGGATGCACCGATATGATACTGGTTTGGGATATCAGCGCCGATATTGAACATTTTGATGGATCAGATATTGGTTCAGTCGATATCCCGTTTTGGTCTGTAAACTGGTGTAATAAGATTATGTACTGGACAATGCTGGCCCAAAACACCTCGTGATTTTTTTTCATATTTGTTATGTAGTTACTTTAAATGATAAAACACATTTGGATATATATATATATATATATTTTTACCATATGGCGTTGTGTGATTTTTTTTCATATTTGTTATGTAGTTACTTTAAATGATAAAACACATTTGGATATATATATATTTTTTTACCATATGGCGTTTGTGTTTAAAAGAAATACATCACATTTTCAGTCTCTGCCCTGGTATCAGTTGATATCAGGTATTGACAGATACTTAAACCCAAAGTATCAGCATCGGTATCGTAACAGAAAAAGCTGGACTGGTGCATCCCTAATTTAAAGATGCACTATGTAACTTCTGTAACGCTTGTCTCCATGGAGATGTATTTGTGTTGCCTGGAATGTTACACAGTATGGCATTAAACTTCTCTATCTCTATGGCGACAAGAAAGTGATGCCACTGGGCCAACAACTTTTTAATAATAGAATGCCTGCAACTGAATAAATGCAAGGTACATACATCTAATGCCATACTGTGAAACATTCCCAGCAAAGCAGTAAGATCTCCACGGCAGATCCAACACCAGAAAAGTTACATAATGTTTCTTTAAACCAATCAATATTACATTCCTCCTCCCTCCACAGTCACACAGGCTCACTCACAGAATCACTGTACTTGGGCAAGTTGGGTTTGCTTTATTTACCTGTACTATTTATTTAACCAGAATAATCCCACTGAAAATCTGGTTATCCTGGTCCACTGCTCCGCCCAAAGTGGGGGAAGTGTCTTGCCCAAGGATACAACAACAGTGTGCATCAGAATCAAACCACCAACCATCTTGTAATAAGGTGATCACTCCACCTCAGCCACTGTTTCCCATTCCCATTTAGTTTCTCTAGCTGCATTTTTTCCTTTAAATTACTAAAAGAAATTAATATTAATTACTACTTACTCGTTACATATAATTATTTTTTATGAATCAAAAACTTAAAACAACTGTCCATTTAATTTTAAAATCACGAGCACATATTTAAAAATTTATTCTGAAATAACTCAAATTAATCCAGCCATAATTCTATTTTAAAGAAGAATAAAAGTGCTATTTTTAAGTCTATAGTTTAATTGTCTGAGAGCTGCAGCAGTCACTGGGCACATTATTGGGATGTAAAAGTAATTAATTCATTTGTGTAAAATATAATAATAATAATAATAATAATAATAATACATCTATGGAATGGTTTGAGGAGGTGTAAATATCAGCCTACAGTGTTTTTGTAGGTTAAAAGGTAGTAACAAAATCATAAAATAAAATGTGTTTGAACCACAGGAGTCTTATGAGCGGACCGCACCATTCTCACTCAAAGGGGGGTGTTTTAAAATGGTCCGGTCCATTTAAGTTTAAACTGACTTCAGGGCGAGTGACATAATAAAAGGCATGCTGCGAGCAAGCGGAGGAGGAGAGAGAGGGAGGAGCTTAAAAACAAAATGGAGGGCGAGATTTCAGGTTCATAAGTGAAAAAAATATGACAAAGTTTGGCTGTTTATCGGAAAGTGCTTTGAACCAGGGCTGGGCATTTTTTAAGCAATTAATTAAACTAAAGTGTAATATAGACATATGCATCAATACATGTAACTTTTGAGAGAATCAGCCTTTCATTGGGCTACAAAAAATAAATAAAATAAAATTATAAAATTGAAAATATAAAAAAATGTTCAAAAGTAACTGACAAACTTCACTTGTAAATTAAAGCTCCTATATTACACAAAATAGATTCTTGTGAGCTTTAAGTCATTTTATAATGTTGGTACCTCCTCAAAATCATATCTGGAGTTGTGTTTTGTTTCATTCACACATGTTTGAGTAACACTTTATTATTAGTCTGTCTACACTAAAGCTCAAAATGCTGAGTTCCAACTTGTGATGTCACAAAGTGGTAGTTAACAGCTACCTTTTACGTTTAGTTCAGTAGAATTTGGCAATTCCAGGGCTGAAATGACCCAAATGATTCTAGTGAAGGTGTCTGGAGTTTAAAACACAGTGGGGCACTTCCCGTATTACCACATGACATCACAAGGTGGAACAGAGTGTTTTCAATTTGAGAGAAGAACTGCCTAAATATGCAGGGTTTGTGTGTTAAACATGTGTGAATGAAACAAAACACAACTCCAGGTGATGAGTAAACAACATTATAACATAGATCAGAAAATAGCGTAATATGGGCCATTTAAAGTAAATAGGTTAAAGCAATGATTAAAATTTTATATTTCAGAATAATAAAAATATAATGGTATAATGATAATTTTCATGTGAAACCAACACTCCAGAAATAAAATGTTGACTCAAAATTCATTTTATAATTTTATAATTTCAATATAATTTACTAATTCGCTAAGGACATTTAAGTTAATAGATTTAAAATTGTAAATTAATAAAAAAACATTAAATTGGACAAAAATGACAACATATTTTAGTGAACATATATATATATTTTTTTTAATAGAACAAATTTTCTCTTCTTATTTTGATTGATTGCCGAGCCCAATGCTTAACTCGTAAACAGCCATACTTTGCCAAAAAGTGAAACGATAAGTTTGAATAACCCTCTCACAAAATGTCCGCCCGTCTCCCCTCCCCTGCGTCTCTCATTGGTCCATATACACTTGTGTTCCTGTAGGATTAGCATGCACGTTTCACACATAGCGCAGAAGCTAACTGACCTCTCTCCGTGACCCTTTGGTACGGGTGCGTTCTCTTCTCCTGACGTCGGACTTTAGCGCTAACGGCTCCTGCTAACACCGCCAAAACAAAGACATAAACAGTTATTTATGAAACAGAGGAGATACAAAAGAACTTTAGCCCCCAAAAATCAACAACAAAACCAGGAGTGGACAGTGTGGTAAGACTGAGGAGGTGGTGCAAGCTGCAGTGTCCAGACATGAGCAAAGAATACAGGGGAAATGGAACCAACTCTAAAGTGCATTTGACAGGTTCATATGTTTTTCTAATTCTGACTTGGTTTGGTGGGACACTACCTGTGGTCATCATAGTTTTACATCAGTTAAGTGGCAGTTTGTGAAGACACGTAGAAACCAAAAAGTACAAAATATACTTATGTCACATCTGCTGCCCCGTCTTAAATCTAATGATGTTAAGTATGATTTAGAGAAATTAGTAGTCTGGCCTGTCATATGCACTTTAAAGGGTATGCACTTATTTAAAGGTATTTCTGAATGGTGGCACTTTTCTGCTCACTAATAACATATAGGATAGAAATAGCATAGTTTATAAAAGAAAACATAGTGTGGTGCTTAAACCTATACTAATGGTTACTGAACCTATAACCTTTTGGATAACAGGCAAACATCTGTACCAACTGACCTACTGTCACTTTAAGACATTTCAGTGCTTTATGTTTTAATCTGACACTGGAACTTGCACCAAAATGTGCCCAAGTTTACATCCAGAATTTTCCCAGGAATCATGTAAAAAATATTTAAAATAAAATAAAATAAAATAAAATAAAAATATATATAAAATCTCATAATTCTGTGGTCCTTATCTCTTTAAAAAGTTACTTATACAATTAGCCTACGCTTCACTAGTTTAGCTTTAAGTCACTCTAGTTTAGCTCTGTGATCAAAATAAGCATTCTACAAAAACAATTATTAACATTTAATCTAAGACTTCACTACAACTGCGTTAAAATCGAAGCGGAAAGAAGCTAAAAACGTTAAAAATGTAGCGGTCATCACACCAAACGCTAGTCTCAGATGTGCTAGTACAAAATGTGCGGAAACAAAGAGCTAAAACGGAGAAGGAGTGGTTCAGACTGAGGAGGACAGTAAACAGAAGGCAGTCCGTGTGTGCTAGCCTTAGCTTAGCCTCAGTTTAGCCTTAGCTTAGCCTTAGCTTTAGCCTTAGCCTTTGGTGGGAAAAGCCATACCTGCAACGACAAAGGGAGAGGGGACTGTTAGGCCAAAATGAGCATCGGGACGTGAGGAAGTACCAGAGGATGTGTGAAGGGCTGGGAGCAGACGACCAGGAGTAGAGCGATTACAGCTAACGAACTTTAGGTCCCACACATTCCCCTATAGAGCAATCTCTCTAATTATGATGTCAAGTTATGTTTGTTTTTAATCATCTTCATTCTTAGACTGGGGGGAGATATTCAAAAAATTGGCTCTGTGCACAACAACAGCTGGCGAGTCCCTATCAGAGGGACAGTCGGCTTGACCATTTCCACTGTAATGTCTATGAGGTGTTTGCCAAGAGACAGATCAGGCAGTGGACAGTCTCTCTAAACAATTTGGGGAAAATATTTAACATTATAAACGTGTTCAGATGAAATGACAAAAAGACTGAAAAATGAACTGACAAACTAAAACAAGAATAATTTCAGAACATATTTGTACAGATTTTATTATTCAGGGTAAGTCTAGATAAGGATATTTTATTATTTGTGGAGGAAATCGTACTTCAAAAATGCGATTTGCTAATTGCGTGCGTTCAAATTGATATTCTGATTTGATTAATCTTGCAGCTCTAGCTAACACCTATGACACTCAACCCCAGCTCCTCTGTCCCAGCCCCCTCACACACCCGTGGCTCTGTAAGCTCCTGCTCCTCCCCCATCTCTCTTACCTAGGACCCCGCTGGAGTCGATGGGGTACTCCAGGATGGACGGCGTGAGGGTATACGGGTACTCGTACGGCGCGTAGATGATCCCAGACTCAGGGCCCTGCTGCACCAGAGCCGCGTGCGGATTGGCTCCCGGGACCAGGGCGGAGCTCTGGATCTGACGAATCAGAGGCATGATGGGCGTGGT